>CAJNIZ010046904.1:10578-53854 GCA_905231905.1 Symbiodinium pilosum | reverse complement strand
ATTGATTTGGGCCCCCACCCACTAATAGCGACCACCAGGGGATAATGGTGACTCTCTCTCTCTCTCTCTCTCTCTATATATATGTGTATTTTCTTTTTGAAGTCCATCTATTTTTCTAAAGTACCACTACTACTGGGTGGGGGCCTAACCCAAATTATGAGCGCTTGCACGTACCCTGCCTGGGTATTTAGGTTTACCTTACAAAGCTGCCGCTCATCGCTTGCATCATGCATTGCCATCAACCCTAAACTCTAAATAGTTGTTTCCATTTCCTTTGGCATTGTCCCCATATAACCCCTCTATACCCTAGATATTGCGCGCACCTTTGCTGCCGGCACTCATGGGGGCATCCTGCGCTCAGCATGTTGAGGCCTGATCCCCTGCAGGCTACGAAGCAAAGGCAGCCGGGCCTGCGCACAAAACAACCTTCAATTTCCCTTAACTAAATCCAGACCTTAACTTCCCAAATGCGCAGGGTAGCCTTACACAACTTTGTGTTCACAGCGGAAAATCATGTTGCAAATTCTTTTCGGTTCTCTAACATTAGGAGACTACGTAGGAGTTCCTTGTGCGCCCCTAGAAGAAGGACCCTACACCGTGAGGCATGTATCGAACAACAAGCACTCTAAACTCCAAACCCTCTGTCCTAACAAGCATTACTTTTACTGTTACTAGTACTACAGTTGCTACTACTATTAGTACTGCTGCTGCGATTGCTACTACCAAACATGATGACAGCAATGTTGCTATTCAAATACTAGTACTCATAGCAATATGTATTTCAGGGAAGTAAGCACAACAGCCATAATACTTGTTATGCTTATGATCGCTACTACTTAAAACTTGCTGTTACTATCATTGTTTTGATTACAATTCAGTTTTGAGTTATACATACTTTCCGCTGTTCTCATTTCTTAAAATGTCCCAGCGGCCGCAGGCGAAGTTCCTGATTCAGAGCCTCGCGGAGCTCGGCTGTGTTTATATAGGGGTATATATGCACTTTACAGGGGCTGTACTGGGGTAGTAAAGAGGTCATCTGGGGGTAGAGGGATATACGCGCTTTAAGGAGATCACATGACTTTGTGGGACTTTGGGGCTACTAAGTGCCACCGTTAGGTACCTCCAAGGGGCTTCTCATTGGGTTTCATAGTGTAGTCTGTGCTTCATTGTAGAAGCTTTTAGGTATGCATGGGGTGTGGGCTTGAGGGCGTGAGGTTCAGCATCTTATTTTGTGGAACTTTTGGGTTAGTAGCACCTAGGTAGCCACAGTAGGTGCGCATATACATGCATACTTTTTATGTGGATATCAGTCCGAAGCCGTAGAACTTCTTAATATGCAACTGACCCTCAGCGTTGTAGACACGTTAGACACAGCTACAAGTTATCATCTTACTTACTTACTTTCCTTCTTTTAGGCAAGTAAGCTTGACCAACGTTCTTATACAAGCGCAGGTATATATGTATATAGCACAGGATCTGGGCGTTGAGGGTTCACTACGCGTATTTGCAATAACTGTGCTTACTATACTTTGACGAGCCGAGGCTCTACATCTGCTCTTGAACTGAAGCGTATTGAGTGTATGCATATTGGAAGTTTGGATGTCAAACCTGTATATGTGTATGTATGTATATACAAATACCGGTATGCCATTTGCTGAGTTCATATAGGATCATAATATAAGTTAGGCATATATATATATATACATGTATATGTTTTCCAATACATATACACATATATATATACATATGTATAGAGGAAACTATCCCCACCAAGACGCAAAGCCACTTCCTGCTGGATGTATGACTTGGCAAAAACAGGGACAGCTCAGAAGCACCCTTTCAACATTGACTGTGCTATACGGGCTGCTCGCTTATGACTCTACTTCCGCATTCGCCTCACAACCACTCAATTAAACCCTAAACCCCCTTTAAACAATATGGGGGTTTTCCAAAATTAGGGGTTACCTTTTTAGGGGTCCCAATAATAAGGACTATAGTATATTGGGGTTTACATTGAGGTCCCCTGATTTAGGGAAACTACCATACCTTCCTCAAGCAAGGTCAAGACCAGGAGTGGAGTATAGGGTTAGGGTTTAGGGTTTAGGGTGGAAGGCTTCTGTAAGGTCGCTGCATGATGACTTTTCTCTTGTACTTGCCTTAGACAAAAACCCCTGAGCCGTGAAACATGCTCAAAGGCACCTCAAAAAGGCACTGAACCCCAAACCTCTGCCCTCTAAACCCTAAGCACCCTGAAGCCCGAGGCGCCTAAACTCTAAACCCTACCTGAACCCCAAAAACGTCGAAAAACAGCTCTCGACGCTGTAATGTATGGGTTTTGGGCCCTTGTTCTACCCACTTTGGGGGTCCAGCTGAGGTCCAGGTCCAGGTAAGACCTAAAACCAAAATATCCCGAAACCCTAAACCCTAAACCCCTGGACCATAAACCTGAAGCCTAAAGACCTAGACCTGGCTACCATTTTGCCAGCCTCGTCCCGCTGGGCTGCCTCTTACAAGCAGTGCTGGGTTTTTAGGGTTTAGGGTCAGGCTTGGTCTTGAAATTGGGATCTGGGGGCTTGTGGCTGAGGTGTAGGGTTTAGGGTTCAGGGTGCAGGGTTGAGGGATTAGGTTTTAGGACTTGTATGAGGGTTTGGGGTGAAAGTTTAGGTTCCAGGGGTTTAGGCTTTCCTGTATGGGGTTCGGAGTTCCGAGTTCAGGGCTGCGATCTTGGGACCTAGGATCAAAATTTAAGGCTTGGAGCTTAAGATGTAGGATTTGGGATTCCGAGTTGACCCATTGGAGGCAAATGTTTGCTATGAGCATGGTTCAGCATGCGCTCCAGAAGTCTACGAGATGCTGAGCATGCATCATGAAGGATACGGGTATAAGTGAGTTCTAGTTATAACTGCCCTGAACCTCCAAGTAGCAGTTTAGGGTTTAGTAGGAACACCCGAGCCTCACACCTCAAAACTCTTGACCTGCGCTTATAACTTATGCACAAACCCTGGCGAACAGATAGAATCCTCCAGAACACACTTCGGGCTCAGGGCTTAGGGTTTAAGCTTTAGGGCATGGTAAAATCTCTTGGCATGACATTCGAACTCTGAAAGGGACAGTCGTCCAGGATTCTTAATGGCCTGGGACTAAAAGGGCGCCCGTCTTGTTGTAGTATAAGTTCTTAGCGCAAGAAAGAACCTGGGACCCCAAGAAGGGGAAAAGGACTTGCTGGGAAACCCAGTGATCCTTCCCCATGGTCAATTCACCTTTGATTAGCCCGTACTCATTGCAGTCTAAACCCCCGAATCCTAAAACCCTAAATTCCTTAAACTCCAAACTCCTCAAACCCCAAGCCCCTCAAACTCTACGTAAGCCCCTCAAACCCGAAACTCCTATTGGGGGGTGGTAGGTGAACCCTAAACTCTGAACCCTAAACCCTAAATCCTAAACAAACCCTAAACACTAAACCCTCAACCTACACAACCCCTAAACCCTAAACACTAACCTCAGATGCCTGGGCCAGAACAGCTTCTGCATCTGCTCTTTTTTGCTCTGCCTTATGGCGGAATCGAGCATGGAAGCCACAATTTTGGCTTGAGGGCTTAGGGCTTAGAATTTGAGGTTTAGAGCTTAGGATTTAGGGTTTCGGATTTAGGGTTTAAGGCTTGGGATTCAGGGCCTATTATCGGATTTAGGGTTTCTTGCTGCTTGTTAGTGGCATGGAATGAAAAAGAAAAGAGAAGCTACTACATTATCCAGGGCTATAAATGTGCTACTGACTATAAGGATGCATTCCACTCCCAACTGCACCTGTACTCACAACTCAATTAGTCCCGACCTGGGTTATAAGGAGCAGTCATATTTGGGTTCCCTGAACCTGCGAGTATCCCCTAATTAGTGACAACCAGTGAGTACTGAACGGTGTGTCTCATAACCCGGGCTCCAGTTTGGTTCTGATTTGGCTGACTATGGAAGGAACAGGGTTTGATGATTTTCCAACTGGTTCGCAGTTTTACATAATTATCCCAATATTACCCCAATATGCTATAGTAGTTTCAATTTTCTTTTCCATTGTCCCAATACCCCAATATTCTATAGTAGTTTCCATTGGTTAGTCAGCGAGGCCTTCAAGGCTAGGGTTCCGTTGTGTATGCTCTGCAATGACACCTTCTCAAGGATTGCTTTCGCCGTCTGACAAACTTTCATATGAGCTAAAGTCTGAACTCCTTAAAGGGGTTATTTAGGAGATTATTCAGGGGACTATTACAAGGGTTCTTGAGGGGGATACTAGGAGTTTAGACTGTAGCTCAATTAAGGTCTGTGATCATAACAGTTTGCAGCTGCAAGCATGCCTCCAGCCGAGCACAAGACCACAAAACGCTAGTGTCCTCACGAATGGTCGCCAGCTAAATTTTCCACCAAGCTCCAGCAACGCTCAGCCGCAAGCTGAAAGTCTTGATTCGCACCCCTCGACCCGAAGCCTAGTGCATTATAGTTTCATATAGTATATAATATACTATATCATAGTAACATATCGTATAAAATGATATAGACAAATATAATTCCCATTCCAGCTGAGTTGGAAATCCCGTGCGAAGTAACTTTCTGGCTGAGGGAGCATGCTTGATGAGGCTTCAAGATCGGGTCTGGATGTGCCCTTTGCAAAACCTAAACCCTAATGCAGGGGCCTGTTTCAACAGAATAGGCTCTGAGGACATATGTTAGCAATATAATATAGGAGACATAATGGAATGATACTGGCTGTTATTCAAGCTTCTATGTTAAGAACAAGTCCCGCACGACTCCGCGAGCCAATCTTGTTGCCTCCTTCGCCAGTGCGTTTCAGGTTCGTGCTTACTGGGTTATTTACGGTTGTTCGAAGCAGGCTTCCAGATTCAACCCTACACCCTAAGCCCTGTTTCCTAGACTAGGTCAATGACCATACTTGAACCAGAAAGAAAAGTTGTTCCAAACCAGCCACTTGCTGCAGATTCGGTAGGGAACAACCCTAAACCCTGTATGCCTCTGGTAATTTGGTTGCCTAGGCAGTGTCAGGCTTGAAGACTTTGCGTTCTTGCTTTGAGCGCTTCTCCAAACCGGGGCCCGTAGACGTATGGGATCACAAAAGGAATTACGGGGGCGCTTGCTACTAGGAATTCTTTAACGGTAATTTGAAACTCTGTTTGGGGCCTGCAATTTGGGAGCTTGAGTCAGAAAACAACAATAATGAATGGGCTGTGTAATTGAGGGGTTCGGGTCAGGCTTTGATGTGTTAGGCTGGGGTGGTGTTTTGGGATTGGAATCGTGTTTGGAGACCAAGACTGATAAGGACCACTTAACAACTACAGTCAAACTCCCACTCCCAAGTACCTTTACCCAGGGTATAAAGGACCCTAGACCCTAAACCCTAAGTGCACTTACTAGTAAAGTTATAACTACCCTGGACCTCCAAGAAGGGTTGGTGGGGACCTGCAGGGTAGAAGAAGAAAGTCTCTTGCGGAGAGTGTGGCACTTTGACTCAGGTGTGTGGTCCAAGGTCCTGGGTTAAGGGTCAGCTCCAAACCCTAAACCCCAAACCCAATAGCCTAAGCCTTTACAACCACACACCCCAAAGGCCTCTCTGAGTTTCGGCATTGGAGCAAAGAGGCTTAGGGTCCAGGCTTTTGTTAGGCGCAGAGGGACCCATGCGGATGATCTCGGGATTGGTTTTGAGCACTTCCAGATAGACTTCATTATATCCAGCCCAGCTTCCAAGACCCGTATGAACCTGAACTGAAAGCCGAATCAGATTTGAATGAAAAACCCTGGCGCAACCATATCAGAAGTTGGAAAGACCCTGACTCCAGCCCGAAACTCTGAACCGCTACAATAAGCCCTACACGGCGGAATCCTGCCTCCACTCGCTGGAGGCGGCAAGTGCTGGAGTGGAGCTCCGCCTCCATGTGCTGTACTTCAGCCTTCAGTTCTGGGAGAGATGAATAATGACCGACCCCTCATGATATCTTCGAGGCTATGGGGTTTAGGGCCCCACAGCTCGAATAACAGAAAAAAACAACCAGGATCATAATAGTAATGATCTGATAATGCTCATCTCTAGTATTGAGCGCCATCACAAGAACTATACTTAGAAACATATATCTGCTAACAGCAAATTTGAGGTGCTACATTGGGTTTACGCGGCATCAGGAGGCTTGGGGGTCTCATAATGGGGGTGAAGATTGATTGAACTTCAGGCTGTAGGGTTTAGGGTCAGTTTGCTGTTTTGGTTAGGGATTCGCGGAAAATCGCGAAGGATAGCTCAGGATAGCTCCCTCAAAAAATGCTGGTACGTTGAACCGTTTTGAAATCATGCTAAGCGGGGTCTGGGACTGCTCCGGGTTGCACTTTCGACGGTTCCAGAGATTCAGGATGCGGGCGTGTCAGGGTTAGGTTTCAGGGTAAACCCTAGACCCTACTGACCCCGCAACCCTTTTAGGGTTTAGGGTTTAGGGCCTAAGGTGTAGGGTGTAGGGGCCTCAACAATTCGGATAAGGTTTTGGGGTATATCGTGCCAAGGTTGTATGGCTCGCTGAATGGTTCCTTGTTGGGTGCCATAAAGAGGGGGGGGGAGCACTCTGATGGTGACCTAGACAAGGACCATAATTTCGGCAACCCAGCATATGAGGTCTATCAGGTCAACCCTTACTAAGCATTTAGGTCTACAGTATCGTTTGCGAGGTCGTCGTGTATAGCAGGCACCGGAAGAAGCAAAGCCATCAAAGATTTCGGCCCTTCACGTCAAGCCTTGAACACTCATCCTCAGATCGACAAGCCACGGCTTTTAAACCGTCCGGGTTTCGGGTGTAGGGGTTAGTTTGGCTCCATGCCCGCTAATTTATGAGTATACCCGCCGCATCGCAGTATAGAAAGACCGTACAACTACAGATCGAATCAATGGGTTCACACGTTCCCACCCGTATTCCAAGTACACCTGAATCGAAAGCACTAAGTGGGGCTATGAATGCTCTTGTGCAAGTCATGCCACGTACAACTACCTCCAAGCAGACTTATGCAGTGAACCCCGATCACCAACCCCATAGCCCCTACTCCCTAACCCCTACACCCCTTACCCTCCAGAAGACTAACCTACTTCTGTCTACAAAGGGCCCATTTTCAGGTACCATGTTAAATTGGGGGCGGATAGGCCCTCATATATCCCTGCAATCGCCATACCGTACCGTAAACTTTAAAATCTAAATCCTGTAACCCCTAATGGGGACCCCCCATACTCCCCCACACTCCCCAGGCCCTGCGAATGGCCTTGAGGGCTTCGCTCTCAGCCTCGAGCTTCCGCGCTTCCTCACACAAGTGGAGGTTCAGGGTATCGACTATGATGATCTAGGGTTTAGGGATATTCTCCCAATAATCGGGAAGCAAACGGAAAGAAAGCTGGAACATGAAATGGTAACAGTGTCTAATAGGGCAGATTATAGCCCCGTGTTGCTGAAATGAGTAAAGCCAAGAACGATTAGATTCTTCCGGTTAAGTACTACGAACGGAAGATAGGCTTTACTATTTTTTGGGGGCTGTACTACTTTTCCGACTAGAAGTACTACTCGTGTCTCTGTTCCTTGCGATGTGTCACTGCAGCCAGGCATCACCCGACGAAAACAAAGGCTTCCGCAAAGACAAGCTTACAGGCCTGCATCAGCCATGAAGCAGGCAGGAAAAGTCCTAGAGTCATCCAAGTTGAGAACGTCCTGACCCTCCCTCAATATCGTTTGAGAGCTGAAGCACCCTGTGGGTCAAATCAGTCCAGTCTCGGATGTGGACACCAGCTTACTGGATTGGGTCTACCCGTTACCCGTCCTCAGCCAGCAGCGCATGCTTGCAGCCTTATCACAGAAGGCATGCAACGTCAGTGTCCTCACGTACAACCAAGCAAAAACAATATCATGCTAAAGCACCCTTAAGCGGACAGCAAGTCTGCTTTTTTGCCATCCATCTGATAATCCCACATGTCTGTACTAGCACAAAGAAAACTAAGCTGTAGGGGAAGGAGTCGTCTGCACATGGAGCTGTATCATGATGCAGCTTCCTCACACATCCCAAGCTGTAGCGATGTTCATGACTGAACAGACGCCCCTTCTTCGCATTAAGAGAAATCCTGCACAAAGTTTCAAACGTATGGCTATCTGATTTGTCTGCTGAAGTGATCAACCTTCGAAGCCCTACGCCTTGCAGACCAGACTGATTACAAGAAGCCCGAGGCCACCCCGAGATCTTCAACTGCAGGCTTATCGCAGAACAACTACCATTGAAGTTTCGAGAAGTCATCCTGATCTATGGGCATTTTCTACATGCTGAAGCTCCTATGCCCTTCGGAATTCGTTTTCATTTTCATTGTACCCCGAGGAACAATCAAAACCATGTTTAAATTGTGGGCTTGGGGGGCTTGCACTCAGGCCTTGGCCGGGAGGCCTTCTGTGCTTAGCACCTGCTCCCCTAGGAAGACAGGTCATCCCTTTGCAAACTTTACGCCGACCCCTAAACCCAGGCCCAACCTAAACCTTAAACCCTGAACCCTAAACCCTAAATCTTAATCCCTGAACCCTAAACCCTGCACCCAACCTAAATCCTAAATCCTAAACCTCAACTCATGTAAAAGGTCTGTGAGGCTGGCCCTAACGTTTATTCCGTTCTTGGCGGAAGATCGGAAGTTTTGGACTAATCCCCTCCCCCTAACATTGAACCCCCCCCTCATATTCAAGATGCCCAATATAATATTACATCAATATAATATCATATACCACAATGGGGAGTATTTAGTAACTTCGTACTCGGGGAATTGAATATCAGGGGGAGGGGACTATCAGAGGGCCCCGCAGCTACATTCCGACATCAATGATGTCCTGCCCAGCGATCACTTGACCTTCATGCTTTATGTGAACTATAATCTACACTCCTTAAAGGGTTATATAGGGGATGATATAGGGGAGTATTATCAAGGCTATTAAGGAGGTCCTAGGAGTTCAGACAATAGCTCGTGTAGTTCTGGGACATCAACCCAGTGACAGATCCATTGGCGTTGTAAGTGCGCGGCTGAGGCTCTTGATGCTGGCCTGCCATGGAGCGGTTAAGCCGAACAATATCCAACTTGAAAACCGAATAGTGTGATCCCCTCCGCCTAATATAAAATAGGGCTATACAGGGATATTTAGGGATGATGGAAAAGAAAATGGAAGCTACTATTTAGGGTTAAGGGTTTAGGTGCCCGAGTTAGTGACGAACTGATTTCTCGTGATCTCTCAAGACTTGGTTTTGTACCATCCTCGATGCGGATATTCCCAGCCAGGGAAGATATCAATACTTTCTTTGCAGATAGACCGACGGTAGCCAAAGAAAGTGCACGGTATACCCAGCCAGCAGAGGCAGCCAGGTTTAGGGTTTTTTGGGATTAGGATTTAAGTTTTTTTTTCTTGGGAGTAGGGTTTAGGGTTTAGAGGAGAGCCGTGATCTTGCCAAATGACAAACTCGGGTGAAGCAGATGATCTTCCTCCCATCTTTCTTCTATGCTGGGGCAGTCTTGCTGGCAGCTCTTTTGACTTATCGAGCCTACTTACCATCCCCAATAAATCTCCATGTGCCCGCCCTCACCAATTTTTGGAAGCGTATTGGGGCCCAAGCCTTAAAAAGCCTCTTCACCTCACATTCAGGATCCGAAGTTCTACAACAATCCACTAAAGAGCAAGACAACGCTTACGTTCAGCGGGCTTATGGCAACCGCATAGCTCTTCCTGGAGGGTGGAACCGGTGAAACGTGACACCTGGTCCCGAAAAGTTAAGCTAGAACCCATGTATGTAGCTGTCAAGTTCCTGGCCCAAACAAAGTTAATATTGTCATGAGGCTATCTACTAAGCCATTAAATGCTCTAGACTTGATAGTCCCTGCAAAGGCTTATGAGACTTAAAACCCAACTGTAAACCACGACCCCTAGCTTTGATCCCTGAGCCCTAAAACCTAAGCTTGTCCTTGAATCCTGACAAAGAAAACAAGAAACTCGAGCCCCGGAGTCAACCCTGCGGCCTAAACCTTGGACCTCAAACTCTTAATCCTGAAGCCCTTCGATTCTATTCCTCAAGACGGCCCAAAACCCGAAACCCTAAATAGTAGCTTCCATTTTCGTTTCCATTATAGGTAACCCCATAAGCCCAACGCATCTAAACCGCAAACTAGGCTGCCTGCCTGTGAAACCACTAAGTTCTAAGCCTGACAGTGGCAGTTCACCTATATACCCATAAATAACGCCTATAACCCCTTTAAAGGTACCCTAATGTTGGGAACCCCCAAACCCTAAACCCTAAATAGTAGTTTGCATTTTCTTTTCCATTATCCCAATATATCCCCATATAAATCCCCCAGAATCCAACCTCAAAACCACGCTGCCTGCCTGTGAAACCTGCCGAACTCCTTTGGACAAGGTGGATGGCCTGGCTAGACATTGCTCCAGGATTTAGGGCTTAGGGCTTAGGGGTTGAGGTTTAGGGCTTCGGGTTTAGGGTTTAGGGCTGAGGGTTTAGGGCTTCGGGGTCATATAAGGTTTAGGACTTAGGGTTTAGAGCTCAGGGGTTAGGGCTTAGGGTTTAGTGCCCTTCCTACTTCCTTCCCCCATCTTAGAACCTGAAATTAAGCCAATTTGGAACTCTTTTCTTTGCAGCCCATCATTTGGTGCGAGGTCGGGCGAGGTCGCTGTGATTTGACCAGTAAAGCTATAGTCCCCCTGAAGTAGATAGAATATGGCTTTGGGTATATTATAGTAAGATCATCATATACCCCATATTCTAGGGTTTAGGGTCTAGGGTTTTAGGAAGTTGGGTATGTTATAGTAAGATCCCCATATACCCCATATTCTATCTACTTAAGGGGGACTATAGCCACCCGCAACCCCTCTGAAAGTCAAATGTTCTCGTGCTAGCGTAATCAAAGTTACATCGGGAATGTTCACTATCAGGGGGTTGGGGGTGGGGTCAATTTTAAAGGGGATTGCTGGGGTATTGTGTGCCAACTGAGCTACCGCAATATAGATGTGTTGCAAACAGCATGGTTCGATTGTTTTGGTACCAGATTTTAAGGCAAGGTTCGATTGTTGTGGTACCAGATTTTAAGTTCCTTCACAGCAAGCAAGTCTAGAGTTTAGGTTTTTAGAGGCTAGGGCTTGGAGCTTTTTGGGGGTCTAGTGGAAAAACCTAACAACCCTCGACTCCTAATAAGGTTCGAGGTAAAAGGTGAGGTCCCAGGTTGAGGGCTCAAGGTTCAGGGTCTGGGGTTCTAGGGTTAAAGCAAATAATAGGAACATTCATGGAAGCTATCTTCGGCTAATGCTCAGGCACTGGGCTCCTTGGGGGTAACAGCAGCGCTGTGCAAGATCAACCGAAGAATCATTCACGCCAATTTTTTTACCAGTAGTGAGTAGGAAACACAATGCCTATATACTGTATAATGTGTCTCCTTATTCCATACTAACTCCCAGTATGTTTGTCGCTTGCCAATCGATCCGTGGTGACTTGGGGCCATGATGGGTCTGGCGGTGACAGCATTGCCTTGCTACATGAGCAGATTCATTCCAGTTTTGGCGCTTTTGCAAGAATCCTTGTCAGGATTCGTGGTAATCTGGAGTATCGAGCTTTTTGACGGCGACCTCGCTTGCGGTGCAATGCGTGATCAGCTGAAGAATGGCTTACATATCAAGATTGTCTTTGAGGTTTTCAGTTTAAGGTGTGGCTTCTTCACATCATTGGCCTTCCCTGGCCATTTTTGTTGGGCTCTGCCGCAAAAATATCATGTTGGTGGTACACAAGCGACCACTTGTTTTGACAAACAGTGAATGTACAGACAAGGATCCGGAACAACAATGCTTGCCACAGCGAAATCCAAACTCTGGATGGTGAGATTCGGCATATGAGAGGCAGGTATGCTAACTGAATTACGTAACCTAAGCCCGATCCCCTAAATCCCAAATTGAAGAGATCAGAGTGCCGGGTGTGTGGATCGCGGTTGAAGCCAGGAATCCGTGACAGGGCTTCTCAATGTTGCACGGTCTTCTGGCGCTTGTGAGACGCCCGTGATTAGTAACCTCCTCTCAAGGGCCTTAATGCTTGAATCCCTCTTTAATTCCTATTATAATCCCTATTAAAAGGAGGGGGGTTATTAATCACGGGTCTACATTAGCCCTCTGCTCTGAACTTTCAACCCTAAACCTTCGGACGCAGGATGTCTTCATCTGGATCCTCAACTCAGAGGGGGATTCTCCAAAAAAGGACCACAAGACCAAAACAGGGTCAAAGCGCCTCCCTTTCAGGACTAGGTAGGGGTCTTTTGGAGAAACTCCCAAATCCCACAGTAATTTGTCCGAAGCTACGCGGCCGCGAGCATGGGCTCTGTTCCAGGCTGCTCCTGCAATGCTGAGGCTACTTAGAAGTGGGGTTGCGGGGACTCTGTACAGGGATACATAACCAGACTACTATGACGCCATAATCCCTCCTCCTACTACTACTGCTACTACTACTACTACTTCTTCTGCTACTACGACGTAGATTTACCAAGCCAAGAGAGCCTCCAAGTACATGGGTTTAGGGTCTCTCAAAATGATGGCCAATCTTCCATGTGCGCTTATGAAAACCTTAGCTGCGGTCAATCCAAGTTCAACCATACAAGCCCATTCTCGGTGATGTCGTTTTACTGGGCTTTTTGTTAAGGGGGCTGAAGATAGGTTCGTAAGTAAATTGTAGCTAAGGTTGCACGGAGAATTGCTTGCTGGGATCTGCCTAAGCCCTGCATGCCAATCTTCAAGGCAAACAGATTATCAGCCTGGGAGCGTGGCAGGAGAAGTGTTTAGGGAAGACAGTATAAAGTACATATTTTGTAGCTGTTACTGGGCAGGCGCAACCCTCAAGTCTAAACCCTAAACCTAATGAAGCACCAACCCCCCACCCGCCCCCTCAAAAAATGAATTGTCCAACTGATACAGAATTGTACATGGGCGAAGTTCATTGCCAGAGGGCAGGGGGGGGACATTCAGAAAGAGGGGAGTAAAACCAGAAGCCGCGCTTTGAGTCTGTGCTGCTTTAGGGGAGGATCAGGCGTGGATTCTATAACTTAGCCCACATTACCCCAGGAAGAAAAAAACGCAAATATAAGGAATCCCATACCCCCAAAGAGTTCAAAGGATCCCTAACATTGATCCAGATAACTACTTTAGCGCTGCACGGGGATTTCTCGAAATAGGTGGCCCTTGGGGACCCTAGGGTTTAGGGTTTAGGGTCTAGGAGCACATGGCTATTATGAGGCGATTACGGGCTTGAAGCTGAGGATGTCATCGGGATTATTCTGACCCCGATCTAATTCTATAGCAATACCTGTATTCACTCCCCACTCCCCGCTTAAGCGCCAATGAATTAAAACCAAAATCTGAAACCCTAAACTCTAAAAACCCTAAACCCTAAGCCCTAAACCCTCAACCCTGACCTGATTGGGGAGCTCCCTGGCTATGGCAGCCGAAAGCTCTTCCAGCTCCTGCAGATCTTCAGATCGGAGGCTTCTCACACTTGGGGGTAATGTATTGCAGAGTTCTGGGAATTGCCTTGCGGTTTAAGGGTTCCAGGTTCAGGGTTTAGATGCTCTCAGGTCCCTTAGAGCGAGTCTAGGGATGTGGGGGGTTACCCATCAGTCCTTGAGATGGATGTCTGGGGATACGTAGAGTTCAGGGTTTCATGCTTGGGGTTTCCCCAAACGCTAAATCCTTGAGGCCTCGAGGGCTTTATCAGTGACCCTTGGGATCCTACTTACGGATTCTCTGGCGAAGCTTCGGCCTCCAAAACTGGCAGGCTCTTACGTCACGTTCCCCCAAATGAGACGCTGATACTAATATTCCTCGCAAAACTCAAGTACACTCACCAATAACCAACAATACAACCACCCTTCCTAGATCCTCCTCCCTATTTACCACTGTATAGCCAGTTTACAGTTTTTTTTAGTTGAGAGTCTCCGCGATTCCCTGATGTATCGCAAAGCCATACCTCGTATGAGCTACAGTCTCAACTCTTAGTATCCTCCTTAATAACCCCGATAGTACTCCCCTATAAAAGCCCCCTTAAAGAAGTTTCGACTATAGCTCATATCCCCTAAACCCTAAACCCGGGTTCGGACTGAGGTTTGACATCGCGGCGCGGGATTAGGGTTCAGGCGGTTAAGGTTTGAGGTTTAGGGTCCAGGGTTTGGGTTCAGGGTCTCGAGCTTCCTGGGGAAACTAGTAGCTGACCAGGAGGATTAACCCTAAGCAGCGTCAAGTCATCCATATGTACGTCCACTTTACGCAACTTCGAAGTTTCTGCTTTACAGGATGACTTCCTCAATAATTAACTGCTGAAGCGCAGGTCCCCACTCTGTCAAACGACGAAGCATTGAAAGTTAAGCCGCCTAAAACGCAGACCAGAAACATGAGATTTGTGAGCCACACACTTCAAACCCAAAATCCATTCTGGTACCTCAATCTCTTACAGACCTCCCCTAAATCGGCATGGACCCCGTCAAGAAGACTTAGTCTTTGAAAGGCCACTTTTGGTGTTCCATGTTTGCCTGGGGCAATATTCTGTAAGGGCCTAGAAATTCGCAACGTAGACAGCTGGTTCCCAGAAATTTCCACAACAGGGCAGGCTGGATGAATGCTACCAGCTTTTGAGGCTCTCGGAACAAAGAACAAAGCTCAGCATCTGTACCCTTTTCCGGAGTTTGTACAAAAAAGCTCCGCAAGATGGGAACTGAAGTTCTAACGCCGCAAATACTCGTTCATCGCATGACTCTGGCAAATTCATGTTGGAATAGTTCCGTCGCCCTCTGACCAAAGGCAACTGCTTCTAAGGTAAGGTGCAATAACACTTTGCGTCACACAGATTGGGCTAAAGAAAGGGCCAAAGCTGGCACCCTCCAATTGCTACAAGTTTGCAGGGGATCTAGGACCATAATTTCGGTGGTTATCTAGACCCCTGTATTCTTTCCCCCTGCCGCTGTGCCTGTCTCAAGCCTTCACACTCCACACGCTTGGCCTTCCTGCGCATTGCGGACTGCTTTGCGCAATAAGGGGAATATAGGGATTTAATAAGGACATACAGAGATTGCAACGGATATATTTCTAGACACATGGACAATTAAGGGTTTAGGGGCATTACGGTATTACCCTTATAATGGAGAAGGTCAAATGAACAAGAACCCTACCTTCCCAATTTGCGCAGCTTGTGGGGTTGAGGGTGCCCCCACCATGGCTTAGGGTTTGTTAGCACCCCTAACCCTAAACCCTAAACAAACCTACTGGTGGGGAGCAGGCCCTTCTGCTTCTCATTTTAGCCTGACAAGAGCCGCGCTGAGAAGGAATGTGGTAGGGTATGAAAGTTATGGTCCGCTTTTGGGATCCCCAATATCAGAAAGCCCCTGATATATAGGGTACCAAAAGGCAAGCGCTCTGTTTTTTGACAACCCCACATATACGCTATCTGTCTTAACTCCTCGTATCCCCCTTAACAAGCCCTATATAATCCCATGTGTAACTGTGTAACCCCTTTGAGCTTAGACTACAGCTCATATGGATTTCCATCTGGAGCAACATGATGTAGCAGACCAAGAAGAAGATTTGGGTAACAGGGCAGCCGAGAGCGCATCACGAATTTTGTTTCATTGACAGGCAGCTTAACCAAAAACTCTGCATGACTCCTGCATGACCTTACTATGCCACAATACTGGTACCATAGCTCCCATGGCACAAGATACTTGGGCTCATGCAAGATTTCTAGTCTCCGATTTCTAGTCTCCACAAGTGGATAGCCCAATATCGCTGTGCATGCAATCTAGCTAACGTCTGGGTCCCGTTATTACAACCCCTACAGAAACCCATGCATGTACAATCATCCCAGATTCCGTCACCTACACAAGCCAAAGCTAAGAGCAGGACATATTCATAAGAACAGCTTCAGGGTTCAGGGTTTAGGGTTTAGGGTTCAGCGCACGACAGCAGCAGCTTTTGCAGCTTCATCCCAATCTGAAAGTTCCTGCAGTCAAATGGAACTCTGCCTAATTGACCCTTCCAAGTCAGGCAAATCCCTCAGCGATACGCGCAGCACTAAGTCAGGGAAACCTTTAACCCCGCATGCATGATCCTTGCAACGTTATATTAGCTATCCTAACACGAACGGTGATGTAGAAGCCAGAGCCAGTACATAGAACCGTGTTCGGATAATATAGCACAACATGCACCAAGACCCTCGTCTCATTTTCAGGCCCCTCCCAGACGCTGAGCACGAGGCCTCGGCGCTTCTTTGAGTTCACGCACGGCACTGCTGTTGCTACGTCTCACAATCTTGTACAGCACCGCTGTTCCCCCCATAAACTTCGCTGCCCCAGGTGACCACGGACCCATCAGCAAGGATGGCTGCAAAAGCCCCAGGAGTGGCTTGAACGCACTGCACCGTTCTCAATTGATCTTGCACAGCAATACTGTCGCCACCAGCAGCAGCACTGCCCCAGGTCACCACGGATCCATCAGCAAGGATGGCTGCAAAAGCACTAGAACTTGCTTGAATCTGCTGCACAGTTCTCAATTGATCCTGAACAGGAACGCTGTCACCACCAGCTTCAGCACTGCCCCAGGTCACAACCGATCCATCAGCAAGGATGGCTGCAAAAGCGCGAGAACTGGCTTGAATCTGCTGGACATTAATCAGCTGATCTTGCACGGCACTGCTGTCGCCCCCGAACATAGAAAGGCCCCAGGTCACCACGGATCCGTCAACAAGGATGGCTGCAAAAGCACCAGAACTGGCTTGAATCTGCTGTACATGTTTCATGCGACCTTGCACAGCACAGCTGTTGCCACCAGCATCAGCACTGCCCCAGGTCACAACGGATCCATCGGCAAGAATGGCTGCAAAAGCACTAGAAGGGGCTTTCATCCGTTGCGAAGTGGCTTGAATGCGTTTCACGGCTCTCAATTGATCTTGCACAGCACTGCTGTCGCCACCAAACATTGCGCTACCCCAGGTCACCACGGATCCATCAGCAAGGATGGCTGCAAAAGCGCCAGAACTGGCTTGAACGTACTGCACAGTTCTCAGTTGATCTTGTACAGCATTGCTGTCACCACCAGCGGCAGCACTGCCCCAGGTCACCACCGATCCATCAGCAAGGATGGCTGCAAAAGCGCGAGAACTGGACTGAATCTGCTGGACATTAATCAGCTGATCTTGCACGGCACTACTGTCGCCCCCGAACATAGAAAGGCCCCAGGTCACAACCGATCCATCAGCAAGGATGGCTGCAAAGGCACCAGCACTGGCTTGAATCTGCACCACAGTTCTCAATTGATCCTGCACAGCGCTGCTGTCGCCCCCGAACTGACGAAAGCCCCAGGCCACCGTGGATCCATCAGCAAGAACGGCTGCAAAAGCGCGAGAACTGGCTTGAATCTGCTGTACATGTCTCACGTGATCTTGCACAGCGCTGGTGTTGCCACCAGCATCAGTACTGCCCCAGGTTATCACGGATCCATCGCCAGCCATGGCTGCGAATGCAGCGCACAGAACATAATCTTTTGTAGCCTGTACTATCACCGGCCGCACCTGCAGGGTTAGTGCATCGCCCGTCTGCAACCCACAGTCTCTGATGGTCTTTTCTCCATCTAACACATATCCGCAGGAGCGAAGAAGTCTGCCCCTGCCAACTGACAGAGCGCTCTGCGCACGTTGCCTGAAGTTCTCAACCTTGAGATCAGGGTCGGTTTCAATTGAAACTGTCCTGCCACTCAGCAAGCTCACCTGGAGAGTGATCGACATGACGCAGTCCGAGGCCCAGCAGTGTCTAGAGGGGTCTAAAAAGCCATGTAACTCAGGGCGGTCAATAAGACAAAGCCTGATATGCAGCGCTGCTCTTGAGGATGCTCGGACCACAGGTGTCCGTCTAAAGGATGGCGTAGGGGATCTCTTGAGAAAATGTCATGTATCAAGCTGGTCAGGAACCTGAGGATGAATGGGGCCAAAATTCGATGGGCATATATTCGGCTTACATAGGATTTGATTTTCCCCTTATTCTGCGAAACATGATTTGCAAGTCACAGTCATAGGTAAGTTGGCCTTTTGAGTCGACTTGTCCGCATGAGCTTGGGTGTTTTTTTCTCTTTTCGGAGCCCTATGCTGCATTCTTAATCCACGGCTCCTCATCTCGTTCGCGTTAGATTTAATCTTGTATGGTACCTTGAAAATTGCCTGATCTCGTTCGCCAGGTTAGAATATGCACTTGGCTCTTGTTACAAACTCGAATGTGGCCTATCTCGTTGAATCCACGGCCCCTATCTAGCTCCAAGAGGAACGCTGCACCCAGATGCAAAAATACCAATGCGCCTAGCCTTCTACATGCGGCTGCCCACATGAGCCCTGGAGCCCTGAACCCCAATGTTGATAACCTCGGATTCAGTAGCAGGGTACAAGGCTTAGGGCCTCGGGTATAAGGTACAGGGTTTAGGGTTGACTGTACAGGGTTTAGGGCTCAGGTTCCTACAAAACTCCAGATAGAACACTCTTCGAGGGGAACTCTAGGCAACCCATGAGTTTCTAATTTGGCCGCCTCGGGGAATCTGCCTGAAGTACACCCTAAACCCTAAGAAACCCAACCAGCCCAAAGGGCTGGCTTAGGGTTGACGGGTTAAGTTTTTTCTTTCCAGGGTTCTATTTTGAAGTTTGGTCCAGTTCTCTATGCCCAGAGTTTCAAGCTGACTACCAACCTTTTCCAAAGCTCCCATCAAAAACGGCTCCCCAAGCCCAAAAAACTACTTAAACTTAAGCCACACCCCAACAACCTTAGCATAGATAGACATTGTAAAGTGCCAAGAGCAACCACAAATCCACAACTCATAGCCGTCCAAAATCCACCCGAAATTTTGGACCTATACAAGTCCATACGCTCTAAGCTAGGGAGCCCTAAACCAAATGTCCTATAATCTAAACTCCTAGTATCCCCCTTAATTTCCCTATAGTGGTCCGCTATATAACCCCCCTGTAAGGAGTTTAGGCTCTAGCTCAAATAACCCCTACACCAAACCCTCAACCAACCTGCCATCGGCCATTAGCTGCGTGCTCTCACCCGCAGGCGGTAGCCTGCAAAGAATAGGAGCAGGGATAAGGGTTTATGGCTTACGGTATACTTGGGACCCGCGACCTTAGGGATATCCAGGTCCTGGGAGTACGAAAGGATCACACGGGCCCCTAAAGATTACACGGGGATTATGTTGAAGTAAATCCCGCACGGAAACTAAAAAGCTAGGTCCCAAGAAATCAAAGCACAATGTACCCCAATCAACAACAAGGGAAAGGGCTGGACTGTTAGCTGTATCCTAAGAACATGTGCCCTAAGCCCAATACCTAGCAAGCTAGACCTTCGAACAGAGACGTTGAAGAGTTTTCAGAAAGGACGAAAGAAATGCTGAATAAGATTGCCACAAAGGGGACATTAAGCATTGATGGCAGATGTATTTCTTGGTTCCTTAGTATGTATTAGCTCTAAATCCGGGCTTAGAAACCTCAGTCCTCCTAAGCCCAAGACCCCCTGAATCCCAGGCTGGCGCCTCACACTGCCTGGCTCGCTCCGTGGCTCCAAAGAGCTCGCACCCCGGATCCTGGATAGTTGGTAGTTTCCCAAAACTAAGGATACCCTTTTAGGGGGTCCCTAGAAGAAGGATGATAGCATATTGGCGTCTATATTAGGGTCCCCGATTTAGGAAAACTACCAGTTTCTGCAGTCTTTGACCGACTTTGACCATACTATGCTGGCAGTAGATCGAGATTCTATCGGGATTATATACGATTTATAGGGACTTTTGTTATGCCAATAGTGGAGAATCAATCCGAAAAGAATATGGACATGAAATGGATTCTGGGGTTGATGAAGCTGTTGTATATCTTACGGTTTAGGGTTGAGGGTTTAGGGTTGTACCCGTGGTCAGAATGGAATGAAGGAAAAGAAAATGGAAACTACGTACTCTATCATTGAGGGTTTTTTAGGGGCTGCTAAAAGGATCCATTAATTCACTCCTTGCTAAACTGGGTTGCTGTTAAGGAACTTAAATTAAGTTACCATGATGGGTATACATAGTTATTAATGTGCTTTCCCGGATATAGTGACTTAATTTAAGTTTCTTAACAGCAACCCAGATAAAGTATGTAAGTGTAAGTAACAAAACTGATATGCACAAAGCTGAACATGCGACACATTCCACTGCATGCCTGGCACATGCGCTTTCCGTTCGTAGCGGTTGCACTTCCAAGTTGGGCGCGTACCCGAATCCACGGCAATTCTGAGCTGATCCTGCCCTGCATTGGGATGGATCATGATTGCCGACTTGCATCGAGTACCCTCCCTAAGAGGTTCATGCAGATTTTGAGTGGCTGACAACCAGGCTCTTTTTGCACTAGGCTTATAGCGATATCCGGGGGGTTCGGGGGGCAGAGTGAAGACGTGTATGTAAGGTTGCTAGGAATTGCTTGGTGTGTGGGTTTGCAACTGCATGTTCTAGAGGAATGCCAGCCAGTTACCGGGGAAATGCTCAGAAATGAGATCTAGCTTACTTCCATGCAATCCTAAAAGGTGCCTCACAGTCGGGTGAGGTCCTCGTAACTTGCCCTGTTACTGAGCCCTCACATAACTCACAAGGCCGCTCTTACTCGTGCTTTAGGATAATAATCTTCACTTCATGACCACTACCAGCGCCGTGGCCACCGCCAGCACCACCACCAAACCCACCCTGATTGCACTTGGTTCCAAATCAATATCATGATCTTTGTCTGACTCTTAAACCCAAAACCGAAAACGGTAAGACACCACCCAAAAAACATAAAACCTCAAACCTCCACATCACCCAAGAAATTCAAATCTGAACACCCAAACCCTAAATCCAATACGCTAACTCCCCCTTGAATAGATAGAACATGGTGTTGCCAAGGAAGATTCCGATATACCCCCATTCTATCTACTTAAGGGGGACTATAAGCCCCAAACCCTGAACCCTATTCCGCTAAGACCTTGGACCCCAGGCCCGCTGATTTCGAGGAAGTGCTCCGCACAGAGCTCGTCGATAGTTCGTTCCAGGCGCTGGTTGGCCTGGGCTTTTGAGTCCAGTATATGATGTAGGGGGCTCAGGGATTAGCAATTTTAAGGGTTTCGGGTTTAGGTTATCTCGGCTGCTGCTCTGCTGATGCCGCTGTAGCTTAGTGTTGGAGAGCCTGCTTGTTCTGGCCCGGTGCATGGGCTGTAAGCGCTTATGGATATGTCAGTTTGCTTCTGCTTCCTGATGCCACTGCAGCAATGTTGAGCTGAAAGTCTCAGATGGCTTCGACTCCAGAACCTTGTTGCACCCCACGAAAAAAGCCAGCGCACGAATGAAGATTCAGAACAGGAGCTTCCCAGCATGTTGGTTGACCCTCAGCCTTCTGTTGCCAGGAGAAAGCCGCAATGTCAAGACACCTCCCAATCATCCTTTTCTGCCCTATCCAGTCCAGTCCATTTCACCTACAGAATACTTGCAATCCCTTTCCCATTGCTTTGAACGACGTATAAACGCTTGTCAGGCGGATCCCTATGCAATATCAGGTGCCTCTCCCACAATCTCCTCTTTGTAGTGCCCATGCTTTCTACGCCCCTCAGCCCCCCTGTACCCTAAAACCTAAACCCTAACCCCAAACCCAAAATCCCTAATCTGCAATTGCAGACCAGTTGCAGCAGCAAGCTCTGCCTCCTCAGACCATTGGGATTTGTTTAAATTGATTGTTCCATTCTTCTTCTACATGAGGGTTCCATGCAGTGGAGGCTGCAAAATAAACCCCAGCAAAGACTGTAATAGGTTTTATACGAGCTGCTCCCCGCCAAAAACAAAACCTCACATTTTTGATCCCGTGCATATTTTGACTGGACAACACGCAACAGGGCCACTGGTTGGCGATTGCTGGGTTTAGAGCTTTGGGTTCAGGATTGAGGTTGAGAAAGCGGAGCCCGAAGATTGGCACTGTTTGCAACATCACAAAAAAGTCCAGCCAACCTTCCCATGCCTGTTTGCCAAACCCACACCTAAACGTTTGAAGGATCAAACATTGCTTGATAGTGATGGCTGACTTGCACACACAGACCCCGAAGCACGAGAGTACTTCCAACCGAGCTGGTAGTCCTGAGGTTCACCCTAGCTTCATGGGAAGACTGGGGCATGCTGAGGAGGATACCTTATCTAAGCGTCTTTCTGACATGAGATTTTTCAACCTGAGCTAGTAAGGCCACCAGTATCACACAGCAGGTAAGGCTCGTTGAACGTCGAAATGTCGTTTGTTTGATGTAGGGCGTATGAGTTTGCCAGGACGCGTCCTTCAAACACATCCCTAACCCTTCTCGAAATGCCTTTTGCAATTCACATGTGTGCCACTGCGCCGAGCATCGCGTGCTGTCGGCATGGGGCCTATGGGGGCCGAGCGCCGTGGGGAGTATCCGGCAGGTCCTGGCACTGGTGGCCAATGATGGATAGCTCAGTTAGGGTTTAGGGTTTAGGATTGTCTCATGCTGGATGGTTTGAGGCTCTCACACAAAAAAGGGGCGGGACAACAAGGACATATCGGGATTACACAGGGTTCATGGAGATCCATACTGGTGCTTTATATATATGGGGAGCATTCAAAACTTGTATTTATCAAGCTCCTAGAATGATGAAGTCCTCAGCTCCCAAGGAAAGATACATTAAAATTTGTAGGGTTCGGGAACTATAGACAATCTGTGGACGATAACGGGCTTTACTGGGGAGCTAAATCAGAGTTGCATTTGGAGTATCTAGGTCAGGAGTTCAAGAGTCGCGTGTAAGGGCTTCGGAGAATAGGGAATACCCTGAAAGTTGTACTCTCCAGCTCCCGAACGGGGTGGCCTAAAGTCCCCAAGGTCGGCCAGTTCACGTTGAGCCAGTCAAGGTTTAGAGTTTAGTTTGTAAGGGTTGGGGTTCGGGGATTAGGGAATGAACCCTAAACCCTAAACCCTAAATCCGAAACCCTAAACCCGAAACCAGAAGCTTAAGAGATAACAATATACCGTATTAGAGTGTGATTTACTATAAGGTACTATGATATGCTCTGTTCGACTGTAACATACGTATTTGGGTGTTCCATGCTCAAGCCCTGGTAATTTCAGCCAACATCAAAGTTGAAGTTGGCCTACTTGTCCAGCTCTGCTGGAGAATCTGGAAATTGCAGCTTACTGGTTCTTAGTACGTAGGGAACAAGGTAATGTAATCCCCATATAATGTATTTCAAATCAGTGTGGTAGGTTATTGGAGAGTTACGCAACTTTCTGTATCTAAACCAAAAAACCCGATGACCTACTGGGGAAATGCCTTCAGTTGCAAAAGCGGCAGGGGACAGTCCAAAGCTCACACAGTCACACCTGCCCCGAAATGCTAAATCAGATGGATATATTGTAGCAGATCATGGTAGATCATAGTATAGCATGGCATATTTTTTTACAGAATAACAAACTACAGCATATTAGAGTATATTATAGTACAAAAAGCCCAGCAAGTCAACGGCTAGCCCTGCCGTTGTGCACGAGTTGCCGCCGACAAACCGATCCGAAGGGCAAAAGCATCCCACATTCCTTCAAAGTGTTCAGAAGGTGGAACGTTCCTCATAAGTCTCGTAGGCTACACCCTGAAATCATCCTTGAAGGACAAGTACACCTCCCTACAACTCCCTAAAACCACATGCAATCCTTGCACTTGGGAGCTCATGGGTCCTTCGAAGTGGGCAAGTACCCTGACAGCGGTTACAAGCATAACCTATGAAGTACTTCCAAGCCCACCTACAAGTACGCTCCAAGTAGACTCTGAGCTTAAGTACCTATATAAGGAATATTGACCTAAACCATATCATTAAATTCCTTGTATAGAAGCCCATCATTATACCATATAGATACTGCCTCCTTGGTGGACGACCTCCTTCGGACGGGTTGTCGGAGCGAATGCCATTGCAGCATGGGCCCGCTCCGCCTTCAGCTCATAGGGGGTAGGCCCCGATATTGAGGTCGTGTAGGATGGGTTCTACGGTTTGGGGATACGCATGATGCAGTTGGCCTTCTACTACTGCGGCTACTGCTATCACGGCCACTATTGGGATTGTTTGCAATACGCGTGGAAAGAATCATGATACATCGGTCCTCGTTGCCAAAGAGACTGCGACCTGACTGACCCAGCTCTGACTCATTGTAGATCGCTTTCGGCATCCTTATGGACTTCAGCAACACAAGAAGTTTAAAGGGCGGCCCCCAAAGCAAACCACTTCATGACCAACTTGGGAGCGCACATGCCAAACGGTGCAAGAGGCATTTGCTGAGAGCTTCTGTGAACCTTTCTGTCGGGTCCTCTATTGGCAATTAAAACGGGGACCCGCGTGTCGGACAGTCGCATGAAGGATTGTTACTTGAAGCCTGCCACGTTTCTCAACATATGGGTACCCGACGGACTGCTAGGGCATTCTAGGGATCCGAACAGGATGACTCTAAGAAGCTCCCAAATCCCTTGCCCCCGTGCCTCTTCCTGGCACAGAGCCACCACACAGGATGAGGAGGCCTCGTCGCAGTGTAGATTTAACCCTAAACCCTAAACCCCCCTAGGACTACAAGCCCAAACCTCCACAAACACTGAGCCTTGGCCCTACTACAGACCCTAGACCAGGGACAACGCGTTTTCCAAGGTTTGGAGTGAGGGCTTTGCTAAAATTCGGGGAGTTTCGCAATGTTCAACACTGGGTCAGTTTTGGAGGTACCCTTCCTAAAATACTGATAATGATACTAATAATAATACTAAGAATAGTCAGTTTTGTTATGCATTATGCCGGTTGTTCTGATGTTTACAATATTTTTTATTGTCATTATTGCCATTATTGTCAAGGCCTTTATGACTATGGAGGATATACAGGGGGACCCGGACCCTAATTTGAGAGACACCCATTTTGAGTGTAAGGTCTCTACATCGCCCTCAGAAATTTGCACCTACAGGTTTGTAGATCTTTCGATGAGGATTTCTGCAAGAGCCATATGGAAAGGGAGGTTCCAAGTTGGGGAAACCCTGACACCAGCGGCCCAGAAAGAGTACCCTAAACCCTAAAACAATGGTTTCAAGACACAATGCTGATCAGGTATGGCATGCGCTGGAAACCTCAAAGTCCAAAAGGGCAGCCTTTCAGCTGTGGCTGTACGGGCTGTGATTTAGATACGGGATGGAAAGATGTAGCACTCCTGAATGCACAAGCCGAGACAGTTTGACTTAAAGGGGCTGAATGCAAGGCACATTTGGCGTTCCAACGTAGGGTTTAGGGTTTAGAGGTTAAGGGTTGTCAATGCGTAAAGTTACGCGGATTCTTCTGGGGCGGAAGGTTTACGGGAGCCCTGAACATCCTTTTTTCGGATGCATACAGTCCTACTATATGGCGGTTTCCCACAATTAGGGGTATCCCTCTGCGAGTCCCCATAATAAGTAGTAAAGTCTTGAAGGGTCTATATTGAGGTCTACCAACAGGGCATTGACATGCGCCACGCTGCATCTTTAAAGCTGCGCTTTCGGCAAGCAGCCCATCTTACGCTCTTCGCATGTGTAGCTGCGCGCTTATACTAATGAATGGCTTGAGCTTGGGACGTATCTCCATCCCAGTGCGGGAAACCCTTGCGAACCAGCACCCCTAGATTTCAATATGCTCACAACGCATGCGGGAGAGGTGTTGGAATCTGCCCGAATAACAACCTATAAGGGATAATAAGGATTATATTAGTGTCTTTTCATATTCCTATTATACCACTATTACAGGGTGGGGGGTCCTCCTAACATCTACATTCCATGATGTAGGTTTCTTGAGAGTCAGGAATTGGTAATATGCTTTGGAGTAGTATCCCCTTTACACCCTTAACCCTGAACCCTATACAGGTACTTAGGATCCTTTGGGTGCTAAGACTAGAAGCCAGGAAGGCGAAATGCTCGCAAGGCGTAAATAATCAGAACATAGTTCCCCTTAAGTACATCTAATGAATGTTACTTCTGGAACATAATGGTACTATATTGGGCGCATGTGTTCTTAGGAGTGATTATTGAAGGGGGGCGGGGGGGTGGCTTATTTCTTGTCATTTTCGCGCTCGTCATGCAGGAAGTGCAGGAATGATGTAGTCCTAGAGCAAGGACAAGTCAACACTGCTAGCACTTAGGAGGACCCCCCCACCCTGTAATAGTGGTATGATAGGAAGATTATAGGGTCAAAAAGAATGCTTATTATCCCTCACTTATAATCACTATTACAGGGTGGGGTGTCCACCTAAGCTAGCACTATGATTCTCGAATCTTGAGCTGCTGTGTTAGTCCTACTGTACCACATATATATATATATATGGAGAGAGAGAGAGAGAGAGACACTGCTGTAGCCGGCCCTCCACCCTGGCCGCCTTGTACACGTACTACAAGTTAAATTAGCTTCCTTTACTAAGAGCTAGAGGACACTTCAAAAAATAGGGGTGCCAGGTCCTGTGTCAGTGCCTAGAAAATTCGATTGCGTTAGTCTGCATGGCATGTTCATGCAACTGTGCATGTGCACTCTCAGTATTCGGATTTTGTTCCCGTCTGCGTAAACACAATGACAATTAGTGTCAACTGCATTTGACATTTCCCTCCCCTGTCATCTCAACAGCTATTAAACAACACACGGCCTCAGAAGGCCTCTAGTCTGTTTGCATGAACTGCATCCCAAAGTAAATATTGAGTACTAGCAGAGCAGATTTCGCAATGCCTTTATCATAAATCTTCCGACTTCCTTGTCACCAACTTCCCTGCCAGCACTTGAACCCCTCTGCCTTATGGGCTCAACCCAGACAAGATGCCCGGACCCTGCGCATATGCTTCAAGCCTCAGGTCTTCAATGCGAAGCCTCAAACCCCGCCCTAAACTCCCTGCTTAAGATCTCAAATCGCAGACCTCCGCCCAACCCTAAACCCTGCTTATGAGCCCTATTTGTCCCCACATAACATGTATAATTCCCGAGGAGTCGCCGCACTCCCTACCCCCTCTTCAAAAGCTGGGATCGATTTGGGGCCCTATAAGAATTAAACTCTTATGGGTCGGATAAGCTTGTACAGGTATCCTAAACTCAGAACAAAAAGGGTTCCTATTGGGGGTACCTAATGCTTGAACGTTATTCCCAAAAAAACGCAGAAAGGGCTCGCGCCGTAGCGTGCTTCACCCCATCATGAGCCAGCCACGCCTCCGAAATTATTACAGAGTTTAGGGTTTTAGGGGTTTAGGTTTCAGGGGTAAGATACATAGGTAGGTGTAGGAATAAACGAGACTCAAATATAAGAGAAAATGGAATTTGAACTTCAAAGAGAGGTTTCTAGAGGTTTAGCTGAATAGTTACCAAGAATAGAGTCCTGGATTCCTTTGCATATTTGCACTGTCATAGACTAATTAAATCGACCTGCAAGTGGTACTGGCAATGAATAAGGCCCCTGCAGCACGGTTGTCGGCTTAGCGTGCCGAAACTTCAAGTTGATAAAGTTGAAACCATATCATACGCCCCTCCCTTTTGAGCAGCTGTTCGGGCTTGCCTACCGCGAGTTTAAGCGCCTTGCGTGCGAGGGATTTACGGTCCAAGGCCAAGTGACGTGGGATCAGTCCGCAGAGCATCTCGCGCTTGAGGTCCACGTAATGTAGAAGCTGGAATGCTCAGTGATTAAAGGGACTCTACTTCTTAGGGTCAAACTATGGGGGTTTCCTAAAATTAGGGGTACCAACTATAATGGAGAATCAAATGGAAAAGAAAATGGAAAATGAAATGGAAACTGGGTTTATATAGGGGTTTATAGGGATTAGGGTTTCCCAAAATTAGGGGTACCCTTTTGGGGATCCCCATAGTAAGGACTATAATATATTAGGATCTATATTGGGGTCCCCTTATTTTGGGAAACTACCACGTTATGTGCTGTAAGTTGGGTACTGCCCCCACCCAGTAATAATCCCCAATAATGGAGAATCAAATGGAAAAGAAAATGGAAGATGAAATGGAAACTAGGGAATATAAGGGGGTTTATTAGGTAAACACCCAGTAACAGTCAATATTAGGGGTCCTATTAACGGCTATTTATAACTATATTATAAATATTATCCAACTGTTACTGAGGGGGGGCAGTACCCAAGCTGTAACCCTCATATATGACGGATGGTGCGCGAACATGCCCCCAAGCCCTCTAAACGCCCTAAACCCTACCTGGCGATTTAGTCTGCCTTCATCCTAAATTCCTCCAACTGCATGTCAGAATCACAAACCCTCGAAACCCTAAACCCTACCTGGAGTCCTGGAGACAGCTCATACCAACTTCATCCTCCAAAGTTCCCGCAACCGCATGTCATACTGTTGATACTAAGAACCCTGCATGACCTTAATATACTGTAGTACCGTAATTCTAAAGGTATTGGGAACTTAGGGCCATGCATCATTGTTAGTATCCACCGTCATTACAATGAACTCTGATCTCCCAGTAAAGCCAAGGCATCCGAACATTCTGTGTCATTGCTTAGCCAAAGCCGAGGCTGCGCGACAAGTAGTAGCGGCAGAGTAAGAATGCATGTACATATGAGTTATGTATATAGGTACCGAAGAGATAGATATGTAGATATGTGGGAAACGTGATCCAATTACCAGTATCACTAATGTGAGCGGGGGGCTAACCTAAATTCTCAGCTACTCCGCGCCCCCTAGTAACCTAGTAGCCAAAGCGCCCACTCCCCTAATAGTGAATAATCCCTGTATTGAGGTTTAGGATTTAAAGGCTAAGGTTGTACCTCAGCCCTAGACCTATTTAGAACCAGTATTGGGAGATGGGGGGCCTTAACCCAAGAGCTAAACTCCAAACCCTAAACCCGAATCGCTAATTTAATCCCTAATGCCTAAACCCCTAACCCTAAACCTTAAATCCCTAAACCCCGCTAAACCTTAAGCCAATTGCCTCCTCAAAAAGCTGTTGACTGGACACTCCGGGCTTTGCGTTTGCCAGGTTAACCTTGGACCGTTGAGATTGAGGGTTTGGGGCTTTGAGGTTTCGGCTTTTGGCGTTCGGAGTTTCGGCCTTTAGGGTTTGCGGTTTCAGGGTTTAGGTTTTCGGGGTTTTAGGGTGCAGGGTGTTAGGGTTTAGGGGCATTTGCTTGCAGGTACAATTGATTTTGGTGCGCTTCTCAGTGTCGGGGCAAGCGCTCCACTTCGGTTTAGATGTCCTTGCTAACAGATTTGGGTGTCTTGGGCTTGTGCAGCGGAATGACATTTTGGAACCGTTTTCCAGGTTATGAGACAGTTCTTATGTTGATAACGGTTGGAGTGCCTCGCCATGACACACGAGCCTGGTAAAACATACACTATCACGAGATTACATCTATTTTGCAAGTCCTGTTGTGTTGAAGCTCTTGCTGCAGCTCTTGTTTCCTGATCTCCACCATCCTCTTCCATTCACTCTGCTTCATGGTCGTTAGCGAGGGGACTTATTCACTATTCGAGCTTTCCCAGAAGCTCTAAACCATGAACATCCCTGGGACACAAACTGGCTCCGCCAATGACAAGTAAAGCCATGGGTCCAACATTCAGCAGAACCGAGGGTAAACAGGAGGCCTAAGGGGCTGGAAGATTGGAAGGCGAGTAGGGCTAATGGTTTGGGGTTCAAATAGCCAAAAAAACTAAGCCAGAACCACTGAATCCCAGCAGAAATGGGTTCTGCTTAGACCCGATGAAGACCTCACGTCTTGCACAAAAAGCGCGGTATAGTCTTGGTAGGGATGCAGTTGACCTGAATTGAACGAAGCCGCGTCCCAAAAAGCAAACGTTGTCTGGGAGTCCAGCCATCAATAGCTCCCCTGACAGAGTGCAGCAGCAGAGGACCTGGCAACAGAACACAGGCACAACCAAGTAGGCTGCCAGTGGTTGTTTCAACAAAACAGCATGATACAATGCAGTCTAGTTGAAGATTAAACTTAGGACCCGTATTCTACTTTTTAGAGAATTTCTCCTATGCCTCTTGTAGCAACGAACGATCAAGATAAAGAAATCCCACTCAGTATCGGGGAGCGTACCTTCCTTGCCAAATTCAGTTCTATGCTTCGAAGCGACTCCACAGCCATCATCCCTCCCGCAAGATGATTTAACTAAGGATGCCGTAAACAAACGTGGCTTGTCTCAAGGCTTGCGCAACGAAAACTTGCCATGATACAGATCATCTGATGTCCGCAGACAAGACCTTTTCTGAACCGCATAGGGGGGAAGGGCAACCAGATTCTCGAGATACTCCAATCTCTGCCCTTCCGAACGCTCATGTTCCGAAAGCACGCGGCGGAGCTATCCACACTCTCCTAACGTTGGCTCCCGAGACTTGGAAAATCGCTGCATCGCTCAGAAACGGTTTGGGAGAGGCTCCAAAACGCCCAGAAACAGTCAGGGAAAGGCTCCGAGAAAAAAAAACATCTGGGAGAGGCTCGAAGGCGTTCAGAGACGGTCTGGGAGCGGCTTGAAAACGCTCGGAAACAGTCTGGGACACAGTCCGAACCCACCACTCAAATCTGAATGAACCCACGAGCCAAACTTAGGGGCGACCAGCTAGAGTATTTAACCCAAAAACCCATGCAGCTAAAGCAAAAGGCAGCAAGCCGTGAAACCCCCAAAGCCTTAGCCCCCTCTCATACATAAACCCAGAGTCCCTAAACACCAAATGCTCAAGCTCTAAACCTTCAACCCTTCGTCCCCTAAACTCTCTACCCCTAAACCCTCGCCTCTGAACTCTCAACACCTCAAGTTTGAAACGCGAAGCCTAACATCTTAGATTGTTAAGCTTAAGCACCGCACACTGTGTATGTGTATATATACATATATGTCCACATACATAGATACCCATATTCCTATATCGTCCGATATATCTCATCAAGGATATGGCAAGGAAGCGCTTTCAAGGGTGGGGCCTGGCTCGATAAAGCCAGGCTCTTGACTTCGCGATGGCCAAGGAAAACCTTAGGGTGAGGAGTTTGGGGCTTTAGGGGTGTAGGGTCTTAGGGTCCAGGGTGTGCGGGTTGGGGTTTAGGATTTGCGTTTAGGCTTGAGGGTTTGGGGCTTTCATGTTTTGAGGGCTTTCGGGGTTGCAGGGCTCTGAGGGTTTGAGGGTGCTGAGGATTTTGAGGGCTTAGGGGTTGGAGATCTTTAGGGTTGAGGGCACTTTGGCTGAGGGCTTTAAGCCTTTACTGCTTATGAGAGGCTCATTTTCTGATCCTTCAGGTCTTGCATAGTGCCCAAAAGAGCAGCCCGCGCTTGAAAACTTCAGATCTGGTTCTGGCTCTCGGTTCAGTATTTCGGGTTCTTGACACGGCGCTCGGGTAAAGTTCAACCTCCCCCCAAGTCTTTGCCTAAAATGCTCAAGGGGCCGCGGGGGATCGGACATTCAATGCCAATCTTCAGGCTTTCCCTGGATTTCTTGGTACTTAGAAATGGGGGCTTAGAGGTCCAGGGCTTAGCGTCTAGATTAAGCCCTTGATCCAAAGCCTAAACGCCCCAAACCCCGGCCCTTTGTTAGCCCAGCTACGTGCTGCGGCTGGTGGACTCCTGCAAACCTTGGCGTGTGTCACTTTCGGGTTTAGGGTTTACGTGTTTGGTGGTTTAGGGTTGAGGGTGTAGATGCTCAGTGGTTTTGGGAAACCAGGGAACCGGGGGTCGGGGGTCTAGGGTTCAGGGATTGCAAGTTCGGAAATTGTGGGTGTAGGGTTCAAATTGTGAAATCATGGGGGCTCTTCCCGAGCCGCATGGGAGTTTTCAACATTCTCAAACAACGCACGAAGGAAAGTCCGTCAGAGACCTCTATAGCCACAGCGCAACTCCTCTACCCCAGGAAGCCCTAAACCCCAAACCCTAAACCCAGAGCAGAATACTTGGGAGGGTATGTTCCAGCAACCCTAAACTCCTCTGGCGGGCTCTTCTCTAGATCATGGGTCATTGTGTTGAATGCCTCTTCCCAAAGCCATACCCTGATCCGTAAAAGCTGCTTCCTAAACTACAAACCTCAAGGTCTCAACCGGAACCCTAAACCCTAAACCCTAAACCCCCTAAACCTTAAACACTGTTTGTTTCAGGGCACCTAAGCTAGTCGATCTACATGCCCTTTTTCACCGTGACTGTGGCACAGCCCCTAAACCTCCAACCCCAAAGCATGGGCCATAGTTGACAAATGAAGGTTCCTGAGGATTTGGGGTTTAGGGTTTGGGCTTCTGGCACATCTGAGTTTGCCCAAATTATGAACTTCATTGAACTTCTTTCTTATGCCCCGCAGAGAAGGTAGCGAAGACCTAGTATTTCGGACACGTTTACAAATGACCACCAACGCCAAAGCCAAACGGACCCAGGTACCATCCTGAAAAAGTGAAGTTTGAGGATGTGATGGCTTCTAGTAGACATAAGGTTTTGTTGGTCATGTGGGGGGTACCGAAATGAAGCCTCCATGTGAGAAATTACCCATATAACCCATCTTCTCGCCTTATCTTGAGAGTCACACGGGGAGTCTCTCGAAACAGTCCCCACGTAACGGGGGCATCCTATCCTCATCAGCCTCATCAGTCTGATATATGGGGGTTTCCCAATTCAGGGGTACCATTTTAGGGGCCCCAATAAAAAGGACTATAGTATTTTGGGGTCTATATTGGGGTCCCCTTATTTTGGGAAACTACCATATCCCTATGTCCACCTTTTGAGGACGTTCGATGAAACCCTAACATGCAAGCCAACCTCCCGACGGCTGAATCTTAAGTAACAGGTGATAAGCCCTAAACTCTAAACCCTTAACAGGTGCGGTGCTTCAGCTAGCATCCTCAGAAGCATGGCCAGGCGAAGGCTTCAAGCTTAACGTTAAACCAGCAAGCCCCATAGCCCCAAGGCCACGGCCCCCAGGCCCAGAGACTTCCGTTCTTATCCAGGGCTGCAGACGCCTTTCCGAAAATTTGAGAACAATATAGGAATAATCGAGAATCAACTAGAGAAAAAGATGAACATGAAATGGAAACTGGGAATGTACAGTGACAATCCATGGTGTTTGAATAATAGGGATCAAGGCACGGTGCGGCATTTCATAAAGACTGCGATACGGACCCATTCCTTGCCACGTGCCTCAGGAGGGAGAAATCTGCGCTGGACCCTAGGCATACAGACGGATTTCAGTAGGCTTCTAAGAGCACCCCTTTAATCGACTACATCGAGGTCATTTCCACAAAAAGCGAGAGATCCATCGCAATCTTGCAGACATGTCAAAGATTCTGCGTGGATGGTATGCAATCGGAATCATCATAATCAACCCCGAACGAGCGCTCTGGGACCTTAGGTCTATGAGTCTGTTGCTGGCATTAGCAAACATTCAAGTTCGACCTTGTCCAAAGAACGACAATCGGATCCTGGTGATGAACTAGGTGATGCCAACTAGCTTGCTGTGCCTCTGCGGCTGCCACAGAGGTAGCGCCAGGTATGTCACCTCACAGTGGATGCTTCAAATGCTTCCGCTAACAGAGTTCAGCTCCCACCTTTTCGCATCACTCTAAATCACACCGCGAAGCATCCGCAAATCATGCTTAGGCCATGCACCTCTTTTGTGCGATTGCTTCAACTAATCTGCGGGGCACATTACGCGAGTCAGCCATGTGGGTGGAGGTCCTGAGATTCCAACATGGGTCCCCAAATCCTAAACCTCTAATCTTAGGCCTTAGCCGGTCTAGGTCTTGTCAAGTACGTAGGGTTTCGTTTCGATTTACGGTTCCACTGCATGAATTCTGCGCGGAGGCGTTGTTTGACAGCTAAAGATCTTCAGCCCCATAAGGACACGGTCAAGTTGAGGTAGTTCCGAGATTCCTTGCCATCTTTGTCAACCCAATCCAATCATTGCCATACTATAGCTGGTGCCCATACAGGGTGCACAATCCTAGAAATAGCCGTTTTGAACATAAAAGGCCCGCGATGACAGATGACCTTGTCGAACACTGTTTGAATCCAGTCGCCGACGAGACCAGGGACGTCTCGTGGTCGCAAGGTGCCATCGCCCAATCTGGCTTGGCTGACAGTAGCGGCTTAAATTTAGGAAAATCATATAGTTATATGTATAAGGCTTAGGGGATAGGCATATTACGCCGAAATCGAGAATCAAAGGTAACATAATGGAAGGATGGAAGGCGGGCTTATATAGGGTATTGTAGGAGTTGTGATATGTAGGGGGCCTCAATAATTACCAACATGATTTTCAGCTCTATTTGAGCTTCCCTATGCCGTGCGCATACAAGAAATCTAGGACCATAAGATTGGTAATTGTTTTGGCTTCTACAGTAGGGGCTTTCATGGTTTAGGGTCTGGGTTGTGGTTTAGCGTTCGGGCAGTACAGTGTAGGTTTGTATGTGAGGGACTAGGCTTGTGCTGATGGAATCACCTGGATCCAACCCTCGTGTTCCTACTCCATACTGCAAACATGGCCGAAAATCAATAACCCCGAGCCGCAGCCTAGGGTGTACTTGGGGGGTCAGAGGGACTCAGTAAGTAGGTTAATAATGGGGATAACTGGGGTTACTATATGGGTTATAGGGGTTATTACCCTACTTACTAAGTCTCCCTGACCCTCCAAGTAGGGTTTTAATTAGGAACTCTAAACCTCCCAATTCTCTCGCTTCAACATTGGCTCCTCCCAGGATGACTCGGCAAGCACATGTGCCAGCAACAATTAGGCTCCTGAGGTGGAGCTGTTGAAGCGATTCTTATTGAGGATAATGGAAACGAAAATCGAAACTACAATAATTGGGTTATATAAGGGTTATATAGGGATTTTCGGACTTCTGTGACAAAGAAAAGCTGGTCAACATGACGCCTCGTGAGGCTGCAATTGCCTTCTTGAAGTGGCGAGGTTTTCAAACTCCCCACCATCTTCGCCAATTGCTGTCATCAATTGCAGTACTTAAGTAACAAGTGGAGGAAGAACATCTATGGCATGTGTATGTACGGTGGTTTCCAAATAGGAGGAGTGGAGACAACGTCAAAAAAGCTATACCGTTGTAGGTTACTGCAGCACAGCATGCACAGCAAAGTAGCTTCTGTGGTGCTTAAAATCTAGTTTCCCCAGAAACCCCTTGCTAAAAAGGGTACCCCTCTTCCCAATGTTCAGCTTGAATAATAGGACCCCAACATATAAAGCGGAAAAGGGTACTACTGGGGTACCAAATTCTTAAAATTCATCGGAACGGGAACGGTTCTTGCCTCAAAGCCTGCAAGCCTATACAAGTGGCAGTGCTGGTGATGGACAAAGCCCTGCATGACCCTATAGACCATCGTGCGCGGAAGTATGGTTCCTAAGGGACATGCAGGTCTTCGTCCATAAGCCGTGTACTGCTGAAACATTCTTTTGTGGGCTGTATATGAGCTCGTCTGAACTCCTAGTATCCCCCTTAATAACTCATGCAATACCACACTCCAAATATTCCCTCTATATAACCCCCTGTGAGAGTTTTAGACCACAGCTCATATGGATAAGGAAGGCTTTCTAGGTGTCCTCCTCGGGAATACGGTGGTGATCATTTTGAGAACTTGCCACTTGTAGGATCCAGACCCCACTTCCATCATGCAACCAATGTCCTAAACCCTAAACCCTACACCGCATCTTACTAAAGTAAAGAAAATGGAAGCAACTTTGCGTGTCTACCTGCTCCCATCTTCTTGTCTATCTCTTATGGCAAAGCAGCGGGGTATGGTACTCCAAATTCAAAAGCTACTCAACTTTCCAATCCGGGAGTCTCTCAAAACAACCAGCCCCACTTTTGCCTCCACCGGGGTTCCTTCTTAAAACCTCCACCCTGGATTTAAAGTCTAGACCCTCAAAGCTTAAATGGTAGCTTCCCAAAATGAGGGGACACCAATATAGACACCAAAATACGACAATACTTTATATAAGGACCCCCAAACATGTACCCCTAATTCCCTAAACTCTCAACACTACATATCCCTATATAACCCCTATGCAACGTTTAAAGGTAGCACTAATTTTGGGAACCCTTAAGTGCGTGAGGCAAGTGAGGAGGGCGGACTGCCCCTTCCGGTTGTCTCCCCACGTGAAAACGTTGCCTGCCATTCTGTGTTTCGGCTTTAGGGGTTTAGGATCTCAGGGGCCCTAAACCCTAAACCCCAAAGGTTTAGTTTGAAGGTCTGGATGCCTCTGGGGCTAAGAATTTCCAACTCACCTTTGGTTAGCCGGGAATGGAAACTACTATAATGGGTTATATAGGGATTACTCTGAGGATGCATTCCTTCATTCCTAACTAACCAAAGGTAAGACAAGAGCAGGAAATTGAATTGTGTGACTTCGGGATCTTTCTTGGACATTTGGGGTTAAAGCCACAAGGCTTCCTCATAATTGTAGGGACCCAACTATCTAAACTTTTTAAGGGAGGTATTGTACTGTCTGTATATTTGGATTTCGAGCGGAATAATTTACCCGCTCATTGTAGCTTCTACATTATCCTAACCGCAGTTGGCATTGCAGAATTTATGCTGTAACCCAAATGAACCTTGCGGACAGCTTAAGGTGTAGGCGTTTAAGGCAGCAGTGCGCAGGCAGTTTTTTCTCAGAATCGTAGTGCCAGTCATCAAAAAGTCAATATAGTACCAACCCTGGCACTAGAAACTGTGGTGGTAGTCTTGAGTATTCGTAGTAGTGATGGTCGTGGTGATGGTAGCAGTCATACTCGTTAAACTTTACATGGTAAGTTGTGAAAAATGTGGTCCCCTTGGGTCACCATATGAATGCGGCATCTAATATTCAAAGGTGCCCAAACAGGAACTACAATTTTGGCAACCCTTTATATAACCTTAATCCCCATAAATCCCGTAGAATTCCAGTTTCCATTTTGTAAAACATTTTCTTTTCCGTTTGACTATCCAATTTTGTGGTAATATTCCTATATGACAAACCCTTCCATATCACCACCCCTGAAACTCCGCACCTAAATCCTAAACTCTAAGCCCTACGAACATAAAACTATATATCCTCTCTAAAGGCACCCCTAATTTTGGGGAACCCTAAACCCTAAATAGTAGCTTCCATTTTCTTTCCACTTTCCCCATCTGACCCCATAAACCGGTGAACCCTAGGCCCTAACTTTGGGCTAATAAACCCTAAACCTTAATTTTGGGACCCTAAACCCTAATTTTGGGAAGCCCCCCCCACTAAAGCGAGGCGAAAGAACCAAACGTGGTCGCCGCACAGCTGTGAAAGCCTGAAGCGAGCTTGGGGTGAGTGTGTTTAGAGAATAGAGGTTTAAGGTTTTAGGGTTTGGGAATTTAGGGGTTTTAAGATTTTGGGGTTTAGGGGTTAAAGGTTGTAGGGTTTAGGGGTTAAAGGTTTTAGGTTTAGGGGTTTTATGCGTCAGGGGTTCCTCTTTTCGTTAGGTTTTGGGCGGGGTCAAGGTGGAAGAATTTAAGGTTTTGGGGTTTCAGGGGTGCAACGTTGACAGATAACTTTGGTGATGGAACCTAGTGACCTTTCGTTCTCCTTGTCATTTACTACAACCAACAGGAGAACATGACGTGACTCTTTATTGTAGCCGGTAGTACCCTTGTCTAAAATACTACTAGCGAGCATGTGAGAATTAAGGTCTAGACTCTAAAGTTTCTCGTGTAGGATGCGAGGTTTTGGAAGAAGGGCGTCGGTAGCTGGATTAGAACAAATATAAAGCTTCAGGACTTGGCCGAAGGGTTCAAGCGTGCAGGGGTTTTAGGCCTTCGGAAACGCATCGGACTACGACTACGACTACTGCTACTACTTCTGCTGCTGCTGCTGCTGCTGCTAGCTACTGCTGCTGCTGCTACTACTGCCGCTGCTACTACTACTGCTACTACTGCTGCTACTACTACTACTACTGCTAAAAGTACCCTGACTATCAGTACTTCCACTTCAGCCTCCGCCTCCGCTAACACTGCCTACCACCACCACTGCCTCCGTTGCTGTAGAGTCCTAAATAGTTGCCGATGTGTTGTGGTCCCAAATTTCCTGTACAAGTATCGTACAGGGCACCTCGAATAGATCTCAAAATCATATTGGCAAATTATTGAGGCTCCTACATTGCATGCAACTGCGTAGCACGGAATGGGGGAATGCAGTCCTTCAGTAGTCTGTATATACATACATATATTGTTTTTTCTTCCTCAACGGTTGTCTAGTAGCCCCGCAGAATCGCCTACAAATATTCTCATATTAGTCCCGATTTAACTCCAATCCCAATATAACCCCCTATAAAGATTCCTCTAGCAATCCCAAAGTACTCCCCAACAAAGATTCCTATAGTAGTCTCCCTATGAGGGTCTCTTAAAAATAGGGGTACCATTTTGGGGGGTCCCAATAATAAGGAATATACTATTTTGGGGTCTACATTGGGGTCCCCTGTTTTGGGAAACTACCATATGCTTCCTACGTGATTCTGAGCCGCGCGCTTCCCGCTGCAACGTCAGTAGCTTGTAGGTGGGCCAACGCCTCTCATAGAGTCAGCGATCCCTTGCTTCCTAGAATGGTCAAGAAGGGAAAAGTAGGGTTTAGAGGTTTGGGATACCCTAAACCCCTAAACCCTAAACCCTAAATGGATGTTTGGAAGGTCATGGGCAAGTGTAAGTGAGGCCATGAGCAGGATAACTATTGTCGCGATTTAGCCTGGGGCGCCTCTTGGCATCTACAATCCCTGTTTCAACCTTGTTTTGCCCATGAACCTCTACGCAAGGTATACGATCAGGTGCTGCATAATTGAGGTGAACAGTTCAGGGTCCAGTTCAGGGTACTGTGGGGCTTGGGCTTTATGGGCGTTAGGCTTCGGGCTCAAGGCCTAGGGTTCCAAGTCTAAACGTGTCCCTAAACCCTAAGCCCTTCAGAAATGAAGTCATTCTTCGAGTTTTGCTACTGACGAGCCGAAATCCAGTGATCTCCCCTGCTTAGTTCCCTAATTAAACCCTAAGCCCTACATCCTTAACCCTAAATTCACTCCAATTATAGAGGCTAGGCCAGGGCTGGTTTAGAATTTAGGGTTTAGGGTTCAGGGCTTTTTGTGGGCGCATTCGGGATTACGGGCTAGTTTAGGGTTTAGGGGTCTCGAGTCTTCGGAACCCACCCTGGCACGTGCTCGATTCCTAGTCGCTCAACTTTACCACAGTGGCGTACCTCATACCGTCCCCAGGAGCCTGCTTGGAGGTGCAGGATTATTCTAAGTGGGGCTATAGACGTCCTGAATAAGGGTTATATAACCACACTCATCCTGTTGAAAACACGTACAACTACGAATGAACCTCCCAGACTTCAGAACCCGTATGCAGACCCCACAAAACTAAACCCTATTCAAAGAAACCACAAACAAATGTGTCTAAGTCAGAGGTCCCAAACCCTGAACCCTAAAGCGCATGACTCTAGCAACTCTAGCTCCCAACAAGGACTGGGAGGCCTTGTTGTCTTTCCCTTATGTCATTCACCCTTCCAGTAACTGTCCCTAAAGGGGTCGTATTGTATCACGGGCCCCTTACAAAGACGATCATACAGGGATATGAAACGGAATGCAAAAAGAAAATGGAAGCTAGATTATTAGGGGTTATATAGGGACTACTACCTACTGCGGTAACTGTTACTGTAAGGGGGAATGACCAAACGGTTCCCAAACTAACGTGGAACCACAAACCCATCTTAAACAATGGAAGCAATCCTTACAGGGCTCGCCTGAGAGTTCCATGCAGGATTTTAGGGAAGCCTGCTCTAATTGTGACATGATCGGTTTTTCGAGCGTGAACCGACGTCGTGAACACAAAATGCGGCCATCCCGGCCTGCTTCAAGAACTACCTACTCTCCCCCAAACTAACATGGAACCCCATATAAGTAGGGCTTAGGGATCAGGGTTTAGGGGGGATAGCACCCCCCAAGCCAACATGGAACCCCATAGAGCAATTTGAAAAGGACAGTAGTCGTTGAAGTGCTCCTTTTCAGGTTCCATGTTAGGGGGGGAGGAAACTTTTTACCCTAAACCCTAAACCCAACTTCAGATAGAGGCTTCTCACGATTGCTCACGCCTTTTTTAACCTGCGAAACTACTGTGGATGGAAGAAATCTTGCACCACCTACTATACCCTATACCTCAATAATTACAGTGCTTCAGGAACCCTAAAGCCCGTAAGTGGTGCAAGATTACCTCCATCCACCGTATGAAGCAAATCCTTCTTGGCTGCAGCTCTGGCCTCCGTGCTCTACTTGGGGATTGAGACATCCAGTCAAACTAGGGGTGTTGTTGACATTTATAGGGTTTAAGGTTATAATATACATATATATATGTATATATACACTTAGGGTTTAGGGTTATATACATGTAGGGTTTAGGGTTATATACATGTAGGGTTTAGGGTTGTATACATTTAGGGTTTAGGGTTTGCGGAGCATTTAGAACCCAGTTGGAACTGTATTTATAACCAAATTATGAATACCCTATTTAAGTCCCCCCAAAATGGTTATAGTTGGGCTATGGATACTAGTACCAGCGTTATTTGGATTGTGATGATCCCAAACCCTGCATACCCCTATACATTCGTCTGGGGTTCTGTTCCTGCAACCTAGGACGTTAGATGGAGAATCACATGGAAAATGCCATGAACACTGGGCTTACAAAGGGGTTTATTGGGTATGCCCATAACCTAAACATTCCCAGTGTCCTGAGGGGTTACCCATGTTCAGAACCCGCAAACCTTCTCCCAACATACCTCTAAACAACCCGCATGAGCATCAAGGCCTAAGCCTCAAAGAAGCATGAGATCCCAATGTAACCCCTTCATACCTCCATGAGACCTGATGTGTTGGTTGACACTTTCTGGTAGGGGGATGTTTCATACTATTATGAAGTGGTTGTCCCTATCAAGTCTTTAGCTGCCCTATTAAACCCTAAAGCCTTATGCATCACTATATACCCCTGTATACTCTCATCTATCCCCTACATCCTCTGTATACCCCTCTAACGACTATATGCCCCCTTTGTATCCCTATGCATCCCTATCATGTCCTTAGCGAACCCTATGCCCTATGCAATGTACCCTATCCTGTCCCTGATGGCCCTCAATCCAAAGGTGGTGGGGGCACAGCCGCTCCCCCGCGCCGAGGGGAGCGGCTGCTCTCCCTCAGCTTGGCGGCCTCACCCACCTGGGGGTTTTCCAAAATTAGGGGTCTTTTGGCTGTCCCCATAGTAAGGGCTTTAATATTTGGATATTCGGGTTCCCCATGTATGGAAACTGCCACCAGTAGGTGGTTTGATTGGCAGTTTAAGAAAAGCGGATTTCTAGAAATCATGGCTTCCCCTACAATTTCCTTCTGTTTTCCACCCCGCGCTAGGCTCCATGAACTAAGGTGATAACAGGGTATGCAGCGCCAACTAACGCTGATCAAGCGGGAAGCTAGGGATGGGTCAGCATGGGGGGGTGGTCAGGAGAACCCAGAACAACAATTTACCCTAAACCCCGAAGCCCTAAACCCCTAAAACCCGAAGCCCTAAACCCTAAGCCCTAAAACCCATAACAGCAATTTTGAACGTTGAGAACTTAGGGTCCAAGGATGCATCAGTGGTACTTTAAAGGCCCCCAAAATATCTTATGAACAGCCTCCCTTGTACCTAAACCTTCAACCCACAATAGAGCAAATGATTAATTATCCCAAAATGCCACGATGAGGGTCTGAGGTTTTGGGCTTCGTGTTTCAGGATTCGGGTCAAGGGCTTGCTTGGGGCTTGGGCTGATGCTACGCTGAGACCGAGGCCTGTACACGTAAACCAGCTCAAAATCCTTTACCCTTTCCCAAACTATCATGGAATCCCATAAAGCCAACTTTCGAAAATACAGTAGTCCTTGTAGGCCTCTTTTAAGGGTTCCACGTTTAGTTTGACCCAGGGCGGGGTTAAGCAAAGTCTCAGCCAAGCCGCGACCCTGTAGAATTGAGACAGCCTGTCCAGCAAGCGGCTAGTCGGAGGCGACGTGAGCCTTGGGCTGACAATCTACTGGGTTATCTATGGGTTTTGTAAGCTTTAGGGTTTAGGGATATTATGCCCCTATCCGCCGACCTTGGGGGGCGTGTTGGATGGTTTCCGTAACGGAAAGCCCTTTTCTTTTCTCCCTAACTGGCCAAAAACAGGGGGGGATAGGGGGGTTACCCCGGCTACGTTTCCTTGCAACCCACAGCACCCACCCCTTTGACAGGAGATTTTTCTGAAAATCGGGCGGCCCGGCAACCGGGCCCCTGGAGGCCCGGGCAAGAAACCTGGGGACTGCCCACAAGTACTTGCCCCAAGCCCCCAAAGAGTTTGTTGCACATTGGTCCCGACAGCTTGGGTGGCACCACCGGCCCCAGGATGGGCGCTTGTTGTGTGTTGACTTCCTCTTGTCCCGCACAAGAATTGCAAAGGCTCTGGTGTCAGGCTCGGGGCTGCACGAGCATGCTCAATCGGGGGCCACCCAAGCAAGGCTCATGAAGGCCTGGACACGGTCTTGCGCGCAGTCCCGGCAGCCGTCGCGACTTTGCCGCACATAATTGACCGCTTGACGACCCAAGCCCCAGGCCCCTGAGGGCCCGGGCCCCCAAACCCCTGGGGCCGGGTCTCAAAACCCTAGGCTGAGCATGCTGATCAGGGTGTCACCACGTCTGCAACACTAGTGCACTGTTGGTCCTGCGCAGTCCCGGCTTGTCGAGCCGATTGATGTCGTACGCAGCAACTGAAAACAGCAAAGTTGCTGAATCCCGGCGGCCTAGCTTGAACTAATCTTGTTGCGCCTATTGGCTTCGTGCCAGCCGCTGAAAACCCTCAAGGTTTAGGGTTTAGACTTTCGCGATTTCCCCGCCTCTGGGTCGGCGGACTGGGCCGGAGGCTCTAAAAAGTCCGGCCTGGCCGTCATGGTCCAGTGCGGATGCACCCCTAGCTAAGCTATGCTTGTTTAAGGGGCTGCGCCCAGGGGCGGGCAACGCAGGCAGCACATTTTCTTGGGTTCCCTCCCAAAACACCCAAAATGACCACATCTGGCCCAAACCCAGGTTCTCGGGCCCAGAACCTGGGTTTGGGCCAGATGAGGTCATTTTTGGTTGTTTTGGAGGGGTTTACACCAAACGTGACCACATCTGGCCCA
>CAJNIZ010046904.1:0-10186 GCA_905231905.1 Symbiodinium pilosum | reverse complement strand
GGCCATGGCCTGCGGCAGCAACTCCAGGGCGTTGCCCGACAAGGGGTGACGCCCATGCCGCCGACCCTTTGCTTGGAGGCCCTGCAGGCGTGTTTGTGGGGTAAAAGATTAAGGTGATTTTTTGCTGCGTTTTTGAGGCTTCCCCCAGCGGTACGGAAGGTTTTGGGCATGAAATTTTGGGCCAGCATCATCAGCTCAATTGGGCCTTCGTTTCTCATTTTTGGCCACCTCAACATATCTAGGGTTTTGGAGGGGTCTTGAAGCCTCATATGTGTAGTGTCAAGAAGGAAGTTGGGGGCCCAAACAGGCCCGATGATGCTCATGATGCTGGCTCTTGGGGGGCTGCAGGGCGCTTAAAATGCACAATAAACCCCAACAAAACGCTCAATATACACGCTGTGGGCAGTGTTTGTGGCTGCAAATACCTGAATTACCGGGAACCTGGAAGGTTTAAGGTTTAGGGTTGTTGTCAAAGGCTGCAGAAACAGAAAGAGAACGCGTTACTTGTTGAGACGTGTGCCCGAGACTAGATGACCTCAATCTTCCGAAAACAAGGGAACTATGGGGCAACTAAGGCCCGTAGACCCTAGACCCAGACCCTGAAATGTGTGTAAGCCTGTGACCGTGCCCCTTTCTACAGCATGGGTTGCCAAGAAAGTGTATGCCCTCGATAACAAAAGGATTTGAGAAACCAAAACTACCATATAACTAGAATTATAAGCTCTTAACTTGGCAGTTTCCAGAAATTTGGGGACTACAAACAGGTACCCCTCATTTTGGAACAACCTAAGCCCTAAACTCAAAATCTATACGTCCCTATTTTTCCCCCAAACCTTTTAAAGGTATTCCTAATTTGGGTAATTTTGGGGTTGGGGTTATGCTAATCCCCTGATGCTTTGGGAAAGCTCTGCTTCGATCCATGCAGACTCAGCGCTTTAGGGGGGCGGCCTAAATCCTAAACCCCAAACCCTAAGCCCTAAAGCTTCACCTCATGGTAGGGTTTTAGGGTTTAAGGTAGCACCCGTCTCTGCCCAAAGGGAGATCATGAAGTAAACGCCCCACAAATATGGGGGTTTCCCAAAATTAGGGGTACCCTTTTGGGCTTTTGGGGGTCCTTATAATAAGGATTATAGTAGTTTGGGGTCTATATTGGGGTCTCCTATTTTGGGAAACTACCATATCCCTTTCTTGAGATTTTGGATCCTTTAGGGGTTTAGGGCCTTGGGATGCTTACCCAGATCCCTGGGAGGATCTAAAAATTAGATCTAACCCATATATAATCCTTATATACTTCCCCCTATGGTTCTAGGGGATCTAATTTTTTAGATCCTTTTGGGGGTCTGGGTAAGGTTCAGGGCTTAGGCCCGCTTTAAGAAAAAGAAAACCACTAGCTCCAAAGCCACCCAGAAACGGCAGAGTCTGTGGCGTGTAGAAAGGATCCAGAGGCCGGTATGGCACAAAGGCAGCATGCAAATCCTTCCCGCGGCGAGACACCTGACAAAGACGGCAGCGATTTACTGAGTCATGTGGTTGCAAGGAGTTGTCAAGAACATACGTCCTTTTCTTGGATGCCACTGCTTCATGTCACACTCCCTTTTGAATTGATGGCAGAGCCTTAGCTGGGGAAACTCCAATATGTCAAAAGCCATTCTGAGGCATCCAAAAGGGCCCTAAAGTTTGGGATTTAGGGTTTCAACCCAGAACCATAATCTGTGGGTCCCTAATGCTCAGGGGTCTCTTACTCAGAGGTGTGCAAAGATTGCAAAAGAGTCAGCGAGGCATTCCTTCAGGTTTTGCTGCTTCAGCCTTCAACTGTGAACCCTTATCCTTAAAGGCTAAACCTTAAGCTCCTTAACCCTAAACTCATGACTCCAGAATCTAAGCCCGGACTCATGAGCCTTGAGCCCTAGAATCCTTAACCCGTACATCCTAAAACCAACGCCCTGAACACTAAGCTCTAAGCCCCTAAGCCTAAACCCTGAAGCCTAAACCCTGAGCCCTAAATCCTAGACCCTAAAGCCTAGATCCTAAACCCTAAGCCCCATTATAGTAGCTTCCATTTTCTTTTCCATTATACCAATAGAACCCAATATATCCCCTCCCAATATATCTTTTCCCGAAACCCTAAACCCTAGACCCTGAACCCTGAACCCTAAAACCTAAAACCCCTAAACCCTAACCCTAAACCCTAAACCCCTAAACCCCTAAACCCTAAACCCCTAAACCCTAAACCCCTAAACCCTAAACCCCTAAGCCCGAGCCCGGAGTCCTGCTTAAGCATGGAGGACATCACCCCCACGGGCACAGACTCGGGAGTCTCAGAGTTTGCAGTTGGCAAAGCCAGTGCTCCAGATGCCAGAGCCAGCTGCATCCCTATTTGGGTAGAGTTCTAGGGTGTAGGGTTTAGTGGGTTTAGGGTTTAGGGGGTTTAGGGTCTAAGGAGTTTAGGAGTCTAGGTTTCACATTTTGGGCTGTAGGTTCAGGGCATAGGGTTTAGGGTTTGGTGGGGGCGGTCCTCAAAATTGGGGTGGCCGATTGGCCGCAAAGATGTGGCATTTCCCCTAAACCCTAAACCCTAAACCCTAAACGGTGTTCTCTAGTTCTGTAGGGATTGCTTCGACAAACTCTCATATGAGCCATTGTCTAAACTCCTAGTATCCCCCTGAATAACCCCTATAGTAGTCCCCTATGTAATCCCCTACATATCCCCCTTTAAGGAGTTTAGACCATAGCTCATATAAAGAGTACCAGTTGGGAACTTCGATGGGCATGTTTGAGCAGTCGAGGCTACTTCCTGTAGTGGATGCTATCCTGTCGTCCGTTTAGACCCCTAATAAACAGGATATCTTTTAGGAGGACCCCCCACCCTGTAATAGTGGTATAATAGGAATATAAGAGGACCCTAATATAATCCTTATCCCTTATAGCCACTATTACNNACGGGGGGGGGGGGGGGTCCACCACCTACTCATGGTCATAATATCTTATGATATATACAAAAATCATTCCCAAGGAGACTACAGTATGTAGAGGCTACTATGCGAATCCATCCCGTCATGCCCCACTGAACAGCGGGTACACATTCAGGTTGAGTTTGTGTGGTAGCAACACGCACAATGTAAACCACGAGAAGACTAAGCATAATCTGCGATGCTGCTAAGGATCTGAAATTAAGTTACCATACGATGTGTACAGATCTATTCATTTAGGTAATGATATGGTTTCCTTCTGGAGGTAACTTGATATAAGTTCTGTAGCATCACCCTAGGATTGGACTGCCCGACCTGGAGGTCCTTGCCCCTGCACCGGCCGGACACCCTGCATCTGCGCTGCAGCCATGCCACTGGCTTCCGGCGCCAATACAGGCGGCGTGGGGGGCAGAGTGGGCAAGCCTGGGATTTGTGCTGGTATAGCCGCCATGTGTGGCAGCATCTGCGGAGGCATCTGCTGCGCAACTGCCTGCTGTATCTGTGGAACTGCTTGCTGAGAGAGGTGTTGCAGGCCCGGCTGAGGGATGCTTGCTTGCTGCGGTGTCTGCTGCAGTGCGCCGAGAATACTGCCGACCAGGCTGCTGCTCGGACTCTGCGCAAAAGACATTCCCATCTGTGCTCCCACCTGTGCTGTTCTCAGATTTGTGGGAACTATTGGCACCGCGTGTTTTGGGATAAGCGAACAGCAGCTTCTTCAGATCAGGCCTGCAGGAGACCGACTCTCAAGATAGTCCCCCTACATCGTTAGGCTCCTTCAGTGTGACGCATTACAATTTTTTTCAAAAGGGGCTCTCCCAAAACAAGTGCATTTGGCGGCCCTACGGATTTGCGGGGGATCATAAAATCACTTTAGCGCTCCACTTAGGGATTCCTTAAGTCTGGCTTTTAAAAACCCTCCAAAGAGAAGCTACCTTTGGCAATGTATCCACCTGCTGCATTAGCCTCCCCGTCTGCGGCGGTGGCGAAGGCAAATCAGTAGCCATCCTTAGGTAACTTTCTTTGGGGTTGTCTTTTTGGCCGGTGGAACAAGGTTTGAGTAAAGGCGAATTATCAACTGCAGCCCCATGAAGGATAGTCTTACCTTCTTTGAGGAATAATAACTGGTCGGTCTTAAATAGGGGAACCCAATATAGACCTGAAACTGCTATAGTCCTTATTATAGGGTTAGGAAGCCCCCCCCCCAACTTGGGAAACCACTAACAATAATATCCATGTATGAAAGACACATCTCTTGGGATCACTGTCAGCGACCGTCAGTCCGAAAAAACATACCTTACCCTAATGTAGACCCCTAATTAAGGGTTTGGGGTTTAGGGTTATATCGGGGCAAAGAAATAGGGGCTATGTAGGGATAATGGAAAACAAAATGGAAACTACCATTTAGGGTTTAGGGTTCTAGGTCTACCCTATCACACCTAATCTTGAACGTTGAAAGGATGCCAGTGTAGGTTTAGGGCTTAAGAGTTTGGGGTTTAGGGTTTCCTTCCATGCTTTGAGATGTGACAGTCCCAAAACACGCCAAAACCCGAATCTCAAAATCAGGGTGTAGTGTAGAGTTGTGCCATCCTACCAGTCAGATCGAGTTTGAGGAATGAGATGTCTTGTCAAGAGATATTGAGCGGATAATCTTCACAGACAACACCACAAACCTACACCGCAATCGAAATTTCGATCGCACCTCCATAAACTCAAATGACATTCCCAGCTGATTGCATTGAGGATTGTAGCTGCAATGCCAACAGTACTACTCGGAACAGCATGCACGCATCCTCGAATTCTTAAGTAGTACTGAGCCTCCAGCAGCCCTAAACCCAACTGGAAGTTTGTCCACATTAAGGGCTTCTACACCTCAACTCAAGGCATTGCGATGCAATGTAAATCTGGAAAACCCAAAGTCACCCAGCCTTTGCCTGAACCTCAAACACTGCTTGGTTTGAAGTTCAAGTTTATGTAGCGCCTAATCCCTGAATCATGAACTAAGCCGCCCAACCCTAAACGAACCCTAAACCCCAAACCCTAGCACTGAATCTTAAGCCAGGCCCTTGATCCCTGAACCATGGCCCCTAAAGCTTGGCCCCTTGATCCTTTAGGGTTTGGGAGGCTCTTTTGACTTTGTAAATCAACTTCCTACCTTTTACAAGCCCTACAAGGCCCACTGCGCAGTAGACTCGCGAAATCAGGAGAGCCTCCGAGTAGGCCCAAACAAGGGATCTTACAGCCTTGACGCATTTGAAATCCTAAGCGGCACTGAAAACCCTACATACCTCCTATATACTCCCTTCAAAGGCCCTTAAGCGCTAAACCCAATAGTTAACGCAGGTCAACCCCCCCACCCAGTAATGGCTCCACAACGGATGATTGTAGGTATATTAATGCCCTATTAGCTGCATGTTTCGCGGCTCTTACTGAATGGGATTGACCTCTAATAGTTAACCCTTTGACCCAGGGAGGCTCATCAGCGCTGTAATCTCTTCAGTCTCCCTGACACTGAGGATGCCCTTGTCCAACCACATAGCCAAGAGCTTCTTGATCTTGGCCTAAAGCTTTTAAGGTCTGCCTACTTCTGAAGGTGAGATGGGTGTAGGGGTGCTATTGGGGGTAGATAGTGTTTAGGGTCCACTGCCCATTTTAAAAGGAAATTCTAACCTGCTCTACAACTGCATTTATAACCCAAGTATAGACCCCTTAAGTCTCCTAAACTACAACGATAACTGAAGTATAGCATCTAAGCCACAAGCCCCAGACCGTGTACCTCCATGTAGGTATTGGGGTTGACCCCCCCCCCCCTCACCCATTGGGGTCCCCCAAAACCATTTCGTCCAAAAACAAGGGCGCCTCTGGTAGAGTGCACTTGCTGGTATGGGGTTTAGGAGCCCCTTAAAGGAGCTATATAGGGTTTAGAGTTTCGGGTTTAGGGTCTAGGTTTTAGGGATTTCAGATCTTCCAAACAATTTCCTGACATAAAATAAAAGGCTGCCAAAGCACCTTGAACATGGCATATTTCTACAGCTGGGACACTGAGGGATTTTTGGAGGTTTCCACTTTTTGGATCCCTCGAAGGGTTTGGATGAAGAAGAATGCGATGGCCTTGTCAAAGTGTAGGGCAGATTTTACACTTGTGCGTTTCAAGGTAGTGAGGCCTATGACGGCAACTGTAAACAAACCTCCATATGGGTAGTGGTCATGATTAGGGTTCCCTCTGCGCGACTCAACATGTAGGATGCTATGAAAAGAGTAGTTTCATTTTTGAAGACAAGGCTCATGGCAGAGGCATCTTTTGGGGCATGCTTAAAGTTGCTGGTGCTAATTTAGAGGGATGCTCTCAAACTAGTGCAGCGAGGGTGGCACAGCCCTCACCATCAGGCATCACAGACCTGGTCAGCGCGCCACTCTCCAAACACCCTCCTATTTTAACCCACTGTCTGGAAAAGAGCACATGCAAGCGGCATCGCGTCAATCAGGGCAGGATACACAAGTTTGGGTCTTTGTGGGAATGGGGCGTTGCCGAAATTTAGGTTCGGGCTTCGGGCAGTTCAGACGTTTCGACGGCAGAGTTTGGATTTTCGGGTTCAAGGCTTGGGTTTTCTCAAAATAGCCAAATGCGAGGAACGCTGACCTAGACTCCATGAACCCATATCTCATGCAGCTACAGGAGGGGTCCCTCATATCGCTCCCCATAGCTCTTATAAGCTCTCCTCCGTCATAAGCTACCACCCCTGTACTTGGAGGGTCAGGAAGACTTAGTAAGTAGGTTAATAACCCCTATAACCCATATAGTAACCCCATTTATCCCCATTATTAACCTACTTACTAAGTCCCCCTGACCCTCCAAGTAGTTGGTCCTAACGCCAAAGCCCCCGGACCCCCAAGTGCCAGAGCTCTTACAGCCAACGCCTGCCACCCGTAGACCAGACCCCTCAAACCCCTAAACTGGGTTGCTGTTAAGGAACTTAAATTAAGTTACTATATTGGGGAAACCCTACTATTTACTATATATACCCATAATTAAGGGATTATACCCCTATGATGGAGAATCAAATGGAAAAGAAACTGGAAAATGAAATGGAAACTGGGGGAATATAGGGATTTAAGGAACTTAAATTAAGTTACCATAATGGGTATACATAGGATAATGGAAAAGAAAATGGAAACTACTATAATGGGATTATATAGGGTTCAGGGTTTAGGGTTTAAGTTACCATAATGGGTATATATAGTAAATAGTAGGGTTTCCCCAATATAGTAACTTAATTTAAGTTCCTTAACAGCAACCCAGTAAATCTTAATCCTAAACCCTCAACAGCAAACTCTAAACTCCGTTGAGCTGAACTCAACAATCCAATGGGGAACTACATAGGAATCCTCAATCTCAAACCCGGCATTTCGAGCCCCAAACCTTACACCCTAAGCCTAAGCCCAAACCTTCAACCAGAAATTTTAGGCAATCCTAAACCCTATACATCCCTATATGACCTTTACATGTCCCTATACAGCCTTGAACACACTCCATATACACAAGTTTCCTGATTTTTGTTGATATTCCATCCTCTTTTCCTTTTTATTCTCCATGACCCCTGGTCACCCATCCCTAAACCCTAATCCCACGCCTAGGCTTAAGGTTTAGGGTTTAGTCCCCTGTGTGACCCAAGCCTAGCAATCTGGAAGGTTGGTCGAACCATCCAGACTAAGCCTGAGTCTGGCTCATGCAGAAGGTTTAGGGATGAGGGTTTAGGGTTTATACCTAAGGTTGAAACCATGGGCCTCTAGTATGGCCCCTTAACCCTGGGATCCTTGTATACCCTACCATACCCTATATGTACCCTGAAGGGGCCGGCCCATATTAGGGGCCCATACTTCTAACCGTAGATTAGAGGCACATTGGGGCTATGCAGGCTTTAGGGTTTAGGGCTCAGGGATAGGCCTTTAGGGATGATATAGGGTCGTTTAGGGTTTACGGGTGATGAAATAGTGGGTCATATAGGGATATGCAGGCTTCAGGGCTTGGGGGTATGAATAATCAGGCTTGTAGTATGTTTGGATCCATATTGGGGTCCGCCCCTCCATGCTTGAACCTACCATTTAGAGATGTGTTGAGGTAAAGGTTCGGGGGTTCACTCAATAAGGGAAAAGCAAATGGAAACATGGAAGCCGAAGGGGTATAGACATGCAAATGAATAGATGGTAGGTTGTTAAAACGATGGTCCTTCAAAAGAGTTTTTCGAGGTATATAGGGAGATATGGGGCTTAGGGATTGGGATTTAGGGTTGTCAAAATCCTGGTTCCTTTGTTTGGCTCCCTGTATAATACGGCCCGTACTATCAATATCAATAACCGCTAAACCTTGTACAGCCCTATAAAACCCGATAATTGGGCTGCTATTTTTAGGAGGATCCCCCACCCTGTAATAGCGGCATTTTTCAGAATAGAATAGGACCCTGGTATAATTCCTTATCATCCTTTGAAAGCACGATTACAGGGTGGGGGGGTACAGGGTTCAGGTCTCAGGGTTCAAGCCCGGGAATGACTTTGCGGGATTCTCGAAACAAGGTAATCTCCAACAACACTACGTGGCACTTAGGACCGCTACTAAGGGTTGACCCCTCGGTACCTACAATAGGAATATAAGGGAATTCCTCAGGGTTAAGGGTCTAACGTCCAAGCTAAGTCCCAAGGAGAAGAGTCTCCATGTTCATGAGCTACGTGATCTGTCCTGCATGATTTTTCAGCACCTACACTTCAACCTAAACCTTCACGACTACAAATCCTAAAGGGCCCCTGCATAACACAAGTGTGCTGTAGCTCCCGCATACTTTGACCCCGAACCTCATCCCAACTTGCAGGGCCCTTGATTGAGACACCCTAGTTGCGTGGGACCCAACTATAGTGAAAGATCCTTCTTGTAATTCCTATGGAGGCAGAAGGACTGTTTGCCAGGGGTCTACCTGACCTGAACCCAAAAGCAAAGTTGCTTTAGGGGGCCTCGCTCGGAGATTACAGACTGAGCAGTTTGAGAAACGCCAAGCCCTGAACCCTTGAATGTTAACCCTGAGAAGTCTTACGCCGCAAACCCCAAAGCCCCAAACCCCTAAACCGCCCACACCCAAATCAGTTCATTTGTCCAGAAGCACGGCTTGAACGCGGAGATCAGTGGTCGGTCACCCCCAGGCTTTGAAATCTCGCTGAGGAAGATATCCTCAACCGTTTGGGGTCTCTGTAATCCGCTTAGATCTATATCGAGAATAATGTTTCAATAGTTCCTGATGGTTTATACTATGATACAAATGAAAGAAGTGATAAGCAGACCCTAGGTGTAGGGGCCACTCTAAACTGCAAACCCGAAACTCCAGAGTTAGGGTTTGGGGCCATTTGCATTCAGGGGTGGAGTTTTTCACATAAATCCCTAAACCTTGAACCTTAAACCAATAAATCACATAAGCCATAATGAATCCTGTAGGAACTATATGAGCATCCTCAGTCCTGCGCCAGAATTCCAAAACCTTCGAATCCAAAAGGAACTCTCAACTTTGTTTGCGGTTTATTTCGTTTAGAGTTTAGGGTGTAGGGTTTAGGGCTTTTGGGTTTCTCAACACCAAGCCCTTATCTCAATCCGTTCGACTTGAAATTAGTGTGCAGAGCTTAAAAAGTTAAAGGGCACCGCTGATTCTTAGGAACCGTTGTATACCAACACCTTTCAAAACACACATGCTAGACTTAGACCCAACACCCGTAAACCCCAAAACCCTATGCAGCCGGTCATGCACCAAGTAGAGCACATGAAGTCGGTGCAGCGAGCTCGACAGAAAGGCCACCCGCCTCATCATGTTGCCTGCACGCTCCACAACACTTGCTACAGACCTGTAAGATGGAGCTTGTGTAAGCTTTATATGAGCCCTGGACTAAATTTGCAATATATCCCTTAATTAAACCGAACTCTCTCAAAAGATGTCAAGAACTAATCCCTAAACCCTAAACCCTAACCATGCCCAAAGTACTCTAGATAATGCCCAAAAGCTACGTAATCACCTTGCCCTGAAGCCTTGATAGAAACCCCTCCCCCCCAAATAACGAGGTTTAGGGTTTAGGGTTTAGGGTTTAGGGCTTCGGGGTTTGGGGAATATCAGGATATTTAGGGGATATCTAGGGTTCAGGGCTTAGGGTTTAGGATAATGGTGAATCAAGAGCAGAGGAAAGTAGAA
>CAJNIZ010046903.1:26679-38315 GCA_905231905.1 Symbiodinium pilosum | reverse complement strand
TGTAAGGCTTCCATGATATTCTACATAATTAATGGACATGGGTTCCTGTTATTAAGGCATAGATCAGGGACTATATTAAACTACCAAGGACATGAACCTATGTTCACCTTTTCATGGTTCCTTGGCAACCCTATTGACAATATTGACGGTAGCTCAGCTAACCATGCTACTACAGCAGCATCCCTTAGATTCCCAATTCTCCATTACCTAAAGACACCGCGAAGCCCGAAAACACAGGTGCCAGTCGCGCAGCGGTATCTGTGCAGAAGCCCCGGCTTCAGGGGTCCGCCGAGCCCGTCGTCAAGGGCTTAGGCTGTGCTCAAGGGCTTCTATGTAAGTCCTTCTTGGGTTTGCTATGGAATTTTCTTGGTAAAGGACTATAATATACTAACCAAACAGGAGCTACCCCAAAGTCTAGATCCTAAACCCTGAGCCCAAAAAGGAACTACATTGGAGGTTCCTTTTTGAGTTTGTTCTGGGCTTTTTGGTAAGAGGACTAAAATACTATAGTCCCCCGTAAGTAGATGGAATATGGCTTTGGGTAAGATATACCCCATATTCTCTCTACTTAAGGGGGACTATAAACCTATTACCCCATATTCCTTTAAGGGGGACTATAACCAAAAAGGAACTACATCGGAGGAACTACCCTAAGCCCTCAACCCTAAACCCTTAACCCTAGAGGAACTAGATTGGAGGTTCTGGGTAGGGTTTAGGGTTTAAGGTTTAGGGTTTAGGGTTTAGGGTCCAGGGGGAACTGTGATGGACTTAGGCCTCCCCCAAATGGGAGGAGACTCTTCGTGCACGTCACCTTCATTTGTTGGGGGGTCATTTTAGGGTTACTGTTAAGGGTTTAGGGTTTAGAGTGGAAAAAAGGGAAACTACTACTATACTGTGAATACTACTATATTATATATACTACTATATTGTAGGGATATGTTAGGGTTACATTCTTTGTCGCCGCGCTACGTCTCGGACGATGGTTGGCAGCGCAGACTCCAAACCCTAAACCCTAAACTCTAAACCCTAAGCCCCAATCACTAGGGAACATGAAGGGCGCACGCAGTTGTTCCAAGTTGAGGTTTCAGGATTGAGGTTTTTTAAATCCTAAACCCATTCATTGTGGCTCAGATGTTGACCTTCGTGTCGGGGTCAGTTCCAGGCGTTCATGTCTTTGGTGGCGGGCTGCCATGCAGCTGCAGTAATGATTACTGGTAATAATTTTAGTCATACGAATTCTAATAAAATAGAGTATTCATAATGATATTATTCATAAGAATAGCAATAACAATCATCACAAGAATAATGCTAACAACATGGAACTCTGATAAACACCCAACAGTCATGAATTACCCCTAAAAACCGTTTGTCTTATCTCCGAGTTAACATGGAGGGGAGTGTGGCCTCAGACAAGGACCTCGAGGGTTCACAACTTAGGATTTAGGGTTCAGGGCTTATGGTCTAGGATAATGTATGACATTGGTTATTTGAGGGTTTTCTTGGTGCACATTACTTACCGCGTGGTTCCTTCTGAGCACAAGAATATGAGCAACTGCTCCGACTTCTACTTGATACAGTTGGTAGTGATTTCTGCTTATGGAATGTCCAGGTAGACTCTAAACCCAACCCAAAGCCAGTTTAGGAGCTAAACTCCTTAAATTGGGTATGTAAGGGATGATATAGGGGACTACTTTCCGGGTTATTAAGCGGGATACTACGACTTTAGATTTTTGGCTCGTTTGAATTCTGTCCTGTTCCCTAAACCCCAAACTACCCTAAACCCTAAAGCTGTAAACCCCCAATATACTCGAATCCTTATCGTAGGGGCTCCTAAACCCTAAACTCCTAAACCCTAAGCCCTCAACTCCTAAACCCTAAATCCTAAACCCTAAACCCTACAAACTGCCGCAGATCTAAAAGCAGAGCACCACCTTGAAATCCAAGCCCCTCCATAGGAGGAGTGTTCTGGGTGCGCCCCTAAAACACTTCAGGGTTCAGGGCTTAAGGTTCAGGGTTCAGGGTTTAGGGCTTAAGGTCCTGTTGAAGCTATTAGGGAAAATAATGAATACTCCAGGGGCCTACCCAGTGTTAAAATGGCGAGTTGTCCATCTCGACTGGCAAATCGGTTCGGTCTTCCTCGGGAACGTCCTTGAGAGCATTCACGAAGAGCCTGTCGGCAGCTCGGCTTAGGATGTGGGATTTAAGTTGGGTCCTGCCCCCACCCAGTAACAGCCTATAATAGGGGGTAATATGGGCTATACATAACCATAGTATAAATGTTATCCAACTGTTGCTGGGTGGGGGCAGGACCCAAGATTTAAGGTTAAGGGGGACACCCTTTCCCAAGCCGACATGGGAAATTGTTTTGGATTATGAAGTTGTGGGGATATGTGAAGTTTAGGGCTTCAAAGCGATAAGATGAGAACAGAATAGGGCTGTACCCTTGCGCAGGCTACCGTGGAACCCGCTGCAGTCCCGGACATAAAAAACGGTGCTCTTCACAGGCCGCCTTGCGGATGGCTCCATGTGGGGCTTGATCGACAGGAAATCAGTTTCGAAAGGGTATCGCAGGTCGATACGGAAAATTGATGTGGTAGTTTCCCAAAATACGGGTACCCCAATATAGACACCCAAATACAAAAAATCCTTATCATAGGGACCCCCAAAAGGGTACCCCTAAGTTTGGGAAACCCCCCAAGTGCCCTAAGCCCTAGGGCTTCCTTTGCGCTGTAGGCGGGCGGCTAGCGGGCATGTGAGGCTGTGGCTTTGAGATTTGGGCAACGGATCTGACCTTTTGGAGAGCCCCCACATGGGCTCCTATGTAGTTCTTTTGGGGTTTGTTATGGTTTTGGGGTTAAGGGATTTTAATATACTACCCAAAAAAGGAACTACATTGGAGGGTCTAGGCTCGTATCAGTGCCACCCTCTACCCCAGACTAGTAGGCAAAAAGCTTCAAACTCGCCCCTGTGGGAGCCACGCTGGCATTTTCCGTGGTTTAAGCTTTGCAGCTTTGAAGTGGGAACCACTCCCAAGAAGGAACCCCTTGATTTTTTTAGAAGCCCTAAAATTTGCTGGAATCTTTAAACCATTTTCGCCCCTGTATCCCTGCACATCCCTACAACCTCTTGGAACGACCCCTTGACCAACATTCAGCCGCCCACAGATCAAGGCCGGACGTCTTCACCGTCATCATAACTGCCGTCCAAACTGCGGCTGTTCTTTGCTTATGTGACTTTTGAGGTTGATACCACCAACCAGAGTCTTATGAGTTTCGTCGTGCTGCATCTCATGCCGCTCTGAAAGGGCGGGTTGGCGGTCATAACCAACACCAATTTGCAAAGCATTTGGAAAATGTTCTTCACATCCACCGAGGTGTTGCCAGATCAGTCAGCTCAGTGTCATTGCAAACCTTGCCTCTCCAAAACAACCGAGGGCAGCCACCCTCTGCAAAACACTTGAAACCGTTTACACATCCCCGGAAAGGCTGAGGTGGAGGGTTGTGTTTATGGGCTTATGGCGCAAGATCCATCAATCCATCCACTGCATGAGCCAACACTTAAGAACCATTCAATGGATGAGCATGACACCTACATAATCGAGTTTAAGTTTCCTTTTCCATTTCATTCTCAACCATCATGGAGCTATTGCATCCTAAACCCTAGACCCAAAAACCAGTGGCTACAGTAAACCCTAAACCCTAAAGCCATTCCATAGTCCCCAAACCCAAAAAAGCCCTGAACCATGAAGAATACTACTTCTGTGGACTGGCCTTGCATAGAGAATGAGTTCCGCAGTTGCTGCCTGCAGGTGCTGCAAGCAGTTCGGAGAGCATGTGAGCTATAGCCTAAACTCATTCAAGGGGTGGGCTTGTTAAGGGGGATACGAGAAGTTAAGACTAATGACTAACGTTCACTTCGCATCAATAAACGACCGCCCCTTGATCGATCAATCTAGGTTTCCAGGGCCCCCTGAATGATAATGGCGAAAATCCTGGTACGAAGTAGCATTAGCTTGAGTATTAGTATGAGTATCAGAATGAGTAATTATGTGTATTAATATGAGTAGGAGTATTCGCAGGAGTCGGAGTAGGAGAAGGACAAGCAGCAGTAGCAGGATCAGGAAGGAGTAGCGGTAGGAGTGATAATGGCAGTTCCCGCAGTAAACATTTTCTGAAAATGATCCCCTAAAGCTTAAAAACTTTAAGCAACTTTGTACATCGCCCCTTAAAAACAAATGCTTAGGTATTGGGGATTCTATACTTTTGGTGGGAATTATGATTGTGTTCCGGCGCTGGGATCTTATAATTGAGGGGGAATTCTCAATGTGAAGTCAATCAACATTATAGCTCATGCGTAAAAATTCTCCGGATAGGCAGGGATTCAGATGAGCTTAGTAGTGTTTTTTGTGGTTGAACCTAGTAAGATTATATTCCTTATATAAAATACTCTACCCCGAAAGGAGGATATAATCTTAATCTATATTGGGTACCATAATATCCCCAAATAAAATCCTACTCAGATGAGCTATAGTCTAAAACTCCTAGAACCCCCCTTAAAACAACTCTATAGCAGGCCCCTATGTTATGCCTTCTATAAACCCCCCTTCAGGAGTTTAGACTATGGCTCACATAGCCCCTGCATATCCCACTAAACCCTAAACCCTCCTAAGTTCAAAAGGTTTAGGGGCACCTCAAGCGGATGAGATTCCCTGCTGGCGTTTCAAGATTTGGGATGACCAGAAGGACTGTCCAGAGGATCTAAACATGGAGTTTAGGGTTTAGGGTTTAGAGTTTAGGCTTCAAGGTGTAGATGGGGGAGATCTGGCACCACCTAATATAGCCTTTGCCTCAAAAAGTATTTTTGTGATCCTAAGTGGTGCAAGATTTCCTCCATCCGCCGTGGCCGCAAAGCCACGTAAGTTTTAGGGTTTAGGGGTACGCTACAGTCATTTCTTCCCATATGGGCTTTAGTCTAAGCTCCTAAAGCGGGTTTATATAGTTTTCTAGGGTTCAGGAGTTTAGCATCTAAACTCTTTTTACAAGGGGCATATATAGGGGAGTATTATAAGGGAGATTAAGGGGAATACTATTTAGGGGCTCTGCCAAACTACCACAGGGGCTCCATTGTCCACCCTTAAGGGTCTCTTTGGTCAGCCTAATATTGCCTGTAGCTCTTGTGACTATATCAGAAATACTTAAGACCAAAGCTCTTAGGGGTTTCCCCTGTCCTTACTTTGGGGCCCAAGCACTTGCAAAAAGACTACTTGGACCCTCTGTGAAGGAGTACTGAAACCCTAGGCCCAAAGCCTGGAGAAACGGTGTGCTGTTGTGCAGAGAATCGAAGCTGCCTTCTCGTCGCATGCACTATGACGGGGAACGCGGACGTTTGCGAGTCCCGCCGTCATTTCCGGCGTTTCGATTGTTTGTATTTGAGTCCGAGAGCAGTTGGACGACTTCCCAGTGGCCACCCTCTGAAGCCACGGATATCGGAGTCGCGCCATCATCAGAGGCCATGTCCTTGTCAGCCTTGGCTTCCAGGAGCAGTCGGACGATGTGCCAGTGGCCCTGTTCCGACGCGGCAAGCATTGGACTTGCAGCATCATGTGCCACCTTATCCTTGTCAGCGCTAGCCTCCACAAGCAGCCGAACAACTTCCAAGTTGCCGCTTTCACTGGCCATGAACATGGCAGTGCCCCCTTTATCCGTGGCCGCGTTCTTGTCAGCGTTTGCCTGTAGCAGAAGCCGCGTGATTTCTACATGCCCTTCCTCCGCGGCGATGATGAGAGGTGTGGCGCCATCGTTTGCCGCTCTGTCTTTGTCAGCACGGGCCTCCAAAAGCATCCGAACAACTTCCAAGTGGCCTTTCTGAGCTGCGATGAAGAATGGACTTGCATCATTGTCCTCCATCTCCTCTGCTTCAATGACCGCCTTGTTTTTGTCAGCACCTGATGCCAGAAGCAGCTGAATAACTTCCGAATGGCCACTCTCAGCTGCGATGAACAATGGGGTTGCGCCGTCATTTGAAGCCTTGTCCTTATCAACACCGGCATCTAAGAGTACTCGAACGACTTCCAAATGGCCACCACAAGAGGCCAAAGCTACCGGAGTCTCGCCTTCATTGGTGGCCTTTTCCTTGTCTGCCTTGGCTTCCAGCAACAACCGAACAACTGGCAAGTGGCCTTCCAAAGCAGCCATGCACATTGGACTGCCGCCAGCCTCGTCATCTACAGACTTGTCTTTGTCTGCCCTGGCTTCCAGCAACAGACTTGCAGCTTCAGCGGAACCACATTGACATGCTACATGCAGAGGGGTCACTGTTCCAGTCTTCAAGTCGGAATCTTGAGGCCGTTGCAACAGCATCTCTATTTTGACAACGAAGCTGAGTTCTACGTAGTTTATGAGAGTCTGGATTTGGTCCCTGGAGCTGGCCATGAATGGCTGCACTATGAGCTGGACATCCAATGGTCCTCCCAAGGCAAAATCATCAGACAGAATGTGGCCGTCTGGACACAGCAGAAGCCGTTGCTGGAAGCGTGGCGGCCCGCCGAGATGCTGTAGGTGACGTTTGAGGGCCATCACGTTTGCGGAAGGTCCTTGCTGACTGGCAATCTCCAGAAACTCCTCCCATCGAAGCGCCAGAGCTACTTCTCCAGAAGCCCAAAACACACGCAACATCCAGAGGGACAACGACGCGGCACCTTGACCCTTATACCCCGCCCCTTTACTAGGATACGTAACTTACTGGATAGGGAGCCCGGCAGGGTACAGGGCTCAAATGGAGCGAGCGCATAGATGAGAGGCAACAACGGTAAAGGCCAGAACTGAGACAGAAGAGTGATAAGATCCTACGTAGACTTTCCGAGTGCTTCAGTTAAGGCTTCACCAGTGGGTACTCCATCCAGAATAGAGGGCAGTTGGAGGGTTGTCGTAGATTGGGTTCTGCTCATCTGAAGCAGTATGTGGCCTGCTTAACGTAGGGTTGCAAAAAATGAAATGCCCTGTTGGGGGTTCCTGTACTATAGCTATATGTGCGGTTTCGGCGGGGATAAGCTTTCCGTTTGTGAAATTGTTGGTGATGCCTTGACTCTGTAAAGCCTGCGGGACATCAGATGCATGATGCTGCTGAACCCTATGGTCCCCCTTAAGTAGATGGAATATGGCTTTGGGTATGTTATAGTAAGATCCCCTACCCAGAGGTAACCCTAAACCCTGAATCCATGGTAAACCCTGAGCCCTAAACTCCCCTAAGCCCTAAATCCAAGATGAACCCTAAGCCGAGGCATCAGTACTGTTGTTATAACAGCCTAAACAAAGTTTGGGAGCGAAATTAAGAGTACTATCATTATGTAGGGATTTGCAGGGAATGACCCTCGCTAATTCTTCAAGCTGTGGGTGCTAACCCAACTAAACACAGTTGGTAGATTCCCCTAAACCCCAAACCCTAAACCCTAAACCCTAAACACAATTTGTAGATTCCATAAACCTCTGCTGCCAGGGCCTACTAGCCAACTCTTCTGCCGTTCGCACCTCTGCAGGTGGTGCTGTAAGAGTGCCAGCATCTGGGAATACCTAAATCCTGCTTAGGGTTTAGGGTTTAGGGTTTAGGGTTTAGGGGAAGGATTTCGTCAACTTTTACGCCCTAATTCTTGAAGGACGGCTGCCCAGGGCTTCGCTGGGGATGCAAAGACTGCTCAGCATTTTAAGCCCAAGCCGAGAGACCCCCCGATCCCGAACCCCGTGAGCCTTACACCCTGAGCCCTGCACCCTAAACCCCTCCCCGTAATATTAGACCCCCCCACAAGATGAAATAATCCTCCCCTAACCCTAAACCCTAATATATTCATATTATTAGGGGTTGGGGTGTTAATATTAGGGGGAGCGGATTAAACGTTAAACCTAGCCCTGAACCCACCCAGAAACTCAAAAGTAGTTCCCTTTTAGGTGGCATATTATAGCCCTTTACTTTACCAAAAAACATTACAAAGCCAAAAAGGAATTACATTAGGGTTTAGGGTTAAGGGCTTTGGGTAGCCCCAATGGCCGAGTCAGCGTACTCTCATTGAGGCTTCTCTCTCTCGGAACGTGGTACGCCAGTGACCCTAACGATACACAGGTCTCTCAAAAGATTGCACGTAAAGACTCTAAACCCTGAACCCTAAACCCAAAACCCGAAACCGGATTGCAGATGCCTTGTGAGAATCTTTTGGCGCAGCACTCGAACCAACTCGAAAGACTAAAGCCCCAAACGCTCAAACCCCTAGATAGTAGAGCCCTAATGAAACCATAACCCCTCCCCCCACAGACTCCTAAACCCAAACCCTAAAACCCCCCAAACCCCTGAGCCACTAAACCCTAAACCCCCAAAAACCTGAATCGCCCCCAAAACCCAAAACCTTGAAACCTGGGGGGCCTTGTGGAGCCGTGTCACCTCCATGAGAGAGTCAGGCGAGAGACCTAGATGCGGCTTTAGGCTTTAACCCTAAATCCTAAAACCCTAAAACTCTAAACCCCTAAACCGCCCTAAACCCTAAAATCCTAATCCCTAAACCCTGAACCCCTAAAACCCTACAACCCTAAACGAGACCTAGGTGCGGCTTTCGGCTTTACAACTCCCAGGCTCTCGGCCTCCCTAGGGAATTAGGCAGAAGAATTAGGGTTACCTTTATAAGGGGCTATATAGGGGTTATATAGGAATTATACAGGGTTTAGGGCTTTAGGGTTTTTAGGGCTTTAGGGATGTTAGGGGTTAAGATGGTTTTGGGGGTTTAGGGGCTTAGGGTGTTCGGGTTTTGTGGGTAGGGTTTAGGGCATACCTGAGATGCACGATGCAAGCACATTGAACGTGTTTTCCATTAGGGGAGGGGGAGGCTCCGTTTTGGGGAGTTTGCTTTTTTTCTTGGGGGGGAAGCCTCTGAGATTTTGGGGGTCCACAGGAACATTCCTTAAACCCTATACCTGAAAAATAGGCTACTAGGCTATGTGTATAACTATAGGACATATGATGTGCGGCTTTTTATTTGTTGTCTGGACTACTGGTCATTGGAAACTTGGTGAATGCGCTGTCGTTTCCAAGTTTCAGGGTATGCGCTGAGGATATCGTTCTTGGTGACCGTGTTATCGTTTTCCAATCCAAAACCATCCGTCGCGAATCCAATGTCTATCCTGCACATATCTCCTATGAACGCAAAAAACCACGCGTCATATAGAAACCAGAACCCTTTATTTAGGTAACTGGAGGCCGACGGATAACCAGTTATGAAACCAACTTGGGTGTCATTCAGAGAAGCGGAGCTCCAGGGTAAACGAAGACACCTTGACTTGAGCGGAACGTATTGGAGCTTCAGAGCCCTCCGACTTCTAAGCGAAAGCTACCAAATCTAACACAAGAAATCCAAACCCTAAACTGGCCCATTACGTCCTAAACCCTGCGAACTAAAGTCTTTCATATGTTCCTAAACACCGAAACCCCAAGCGACGAACTGCTTGCGGCCCAGCTGCAAAGGAGCGTTGTTCGACTATCGGCCGTCGCTTTGCCAACATAGGTCCACTCGGTCCAGAGGCCTCGCAAACTCGGATTTTTTTCAGTTTTGGGCTTAGGGCTTCAGGTTTTTAGGGTTTTTAGGGTTTAGGGGTTTAGGCTTTAGGGTTTTTTGCAAACTCTAAGATTGGAAGTATGGGCCCTTCATGTGGGCCCTTAGGCCTTCTTAGGGGGATTCTAGGGGCCCTTAAGGGTACATACAGCGTATATACTAGGTATATTATAAGGATCCCAGGGCTAAGGGACCATAGTAGGGGCCCATAATTCTTAGACAAACACGGATTTTTTGGGTTTTGGGCTGAGAGTCCCCCTTATGTAGATAGAATATGGCCTTGGTTATACTATAATAAGATCCGCATATACCCAATATTCTACTTAAGGGGGACTATAGGGCGACTATAGGGCTTCAGGGGTTTAGGGTTTGAGGGTTTAGGGTTTAAGGGCTTAGTTGGGAAGTTTAGTTCGGGCTTTTGGTGCTAAGGGGATGTATAGTGTTTAGGGTTTAGAGTCTAGGGTTTCCAGCCCCCTTCAAGTACAGCTCACAATATCCGCTAGGTGTTCAAACGAAATTTAGGTTTTCAAATTTGGGAGGTGGTGGTAGAGAGACTTTGGTGACCCCAAACCCCTAAACACCCAAAAAGGCAGGGATCTGGGAACAACCACTTGCCATACCCGCCTTCGGGGACATGATGGTCAGGTTTGGGGTTTTGGGGCTTACGCTTCCTGAACTCTACACCTACAGTTTACGTATCAGTCGAGCGGCAATGTTCGCACATCCAGTCTCCGTGGGTCCTCGGACGCTGGCTTCACAATATCAAGCAGATATTTCTGGAAAAGCAAGATCTAGGGTGGCCGTAGACTTTGTTGGGCCATAAACTCTAAGCCCTGGCCCCAAAATGTAAGGCAAAGATCCCAAACCCTGAATCCAAAAATATAAGACCTAGATCCCAAACCCCTACCCTTGAACCGTTTTGCCCAAGAGAGTGGCTGAAAACTTAGGAAGTAAATTGACAGCTGGAGAATCGCTTTGCAACAGCTCTGAGACAAGGATTAGTGAGGGTTTAGGGATTAGTGTTTAGGGATCAGGGCTGAGGGTTCAGGGTTTACCAAACTATGTAAGGGGACCCTAATATGAACCTCAAAATACTATAATCCTTATGATGGGGACCTGCACAGGTACCCCTAATCTTGGGAAATTATTAAACTGGCTCTTAGGATTAGGGTTTAGGGTTCAGGGTATTGGTTACATATGCCAGAACTTATAACCTATTTGAAGGGAACTTCCGGATGAATTGCAGCCAAGGCACAAGAACTGGAGATTGTTGGCCTCATTCGACTCACGGTTGCCCTCAGCACATGACACTCCACAAGCCAATCAAAGACTTTAAGTTGTTTATCCTTGAGGTTTGTACTCTTGGGTTGGGGTCCTTAAACCCCAAACCCTAAGCTCTGAAGCCCTACACTCTGAACCATGAACCCTAACCTCGAATATGTAACTGCAGGCAGCTCAATTCTGCAAAAGAATGGGTATCGTTGTGGATTCAGCTTCACATAAGACAAGGCCTGCCGGTTTTACCGACGAAACCACACAACATTCTGCACAGCTGCTTGCGCGAGGATGAAATGAACCAGTGTTTAAAAATGTGACTATGCTCTCAACTTAAGGTCTCCAGTGGACACCCAATATATCTTACTGATAAACAAAAGGAACCCATATATTCACCATGAGATTCTTGTTGGAAGTTGCCTTTTATAATCGTCATCGGCCCTGAAGCATCCAACCTGTTACATAGGACCCCAAAACCCCAAACCCTGTATTCCTTCTCAAGGGACCGCCCATTAGGGACCCTACTTTGAAGCTTCCTCCCAACTTACTGTAGCCGGAGCAAAACCTACATAGGCATACTTAAGGGCGGGTTTGGTTTAGGGTTTAGGGTTTCGGGTAACCCTAAGCCCTAAAACCCGAAACCCTAAACCCGGAAGGAAGAGGCAGAAACTGTCCTGAGAAGGCCACCCCAAAGGACAGATTAACTATACACATGTGGTGGGGGGGGGGGGGGGGGTTTGGGGTTTAGGGTTTAGGGTTATAGTCCCCCTTA
>CAJNIZ010046903.1:7249-26579 GCA_905231905.1 Symbiodinium pilosum | reverse complement strand
GATAGAATATTAGGGCTATGTTGGGGTTTTATAAGGATAATGGAAACTACTGTTTAGGGTTTAGGGTGTGCGCAACCCCTTCCCCCATTCCCTAAAAAACCACCCTGTACCATGAATCCTCAGCCCTACATAACCATTGAGGGGTTGTGAAAATGTGGGTCCTGTTTTTAATCTCTGGTAGAATACAGCTCCAAATATGTACGACACCGCAAAATGGACCACCCAAAACCCTAAACCCTAAACCCTAAACCCATGATTTTGGACAACCTTTACATACAAGCTTCACCCAGGCTCCAGCCCCATTCCCTCAACCCAAAACCCCAAAACCCTAGACCCTAAACGTTTAGGGTTTAGGGTTTAGGGCTACTTAGTAGTTTCCATTTTTCCATTATCCCTATATTATATTATACGCCGCTGACCAGAATTATACTAACCCCAACCCTCCCAGTCCCAACTGGGAGGGTTGGGGTTGGTATAATCCCTGAACCCTGCCTGAACCCTGAATTCACATCTCTGATATCAAGGGATTTAGGCTTGTACCCCTAGGGTCGTACCCCTGGGTTTTGGGATTCGTTTAAGGGACCCTAGAGGACAATATAGGGGCTCTATTAAGGCCATATTGGGGAAACTTTTAAGGGGTACGAGCTTAGGGGGACAACCCTAGAACCCTTGACGATACGCTGCCCAGCGGCAGTTGCCATAAGGGGCTCGACCCGGCTGCTGGCCTGAGTGTTTTGACTCAACCCCAGGGTTTGGGGTTTAAAGGTTTGGGGTTAGGGTTTAAAGTGTAGGGTTTGGGGTTTGGGGTAAGAGTGCGGGGTTCAGGGTTGTGGGCTTAGAGTGTATAGGGTTTAGGGGCACTTGAAAGGGAAGCCAAACGAGAACTCCAAGTTTCGCGGTTCGAACCGGCCTGCAATCCGAGACCAACAAAGTGCGTTGGTGCTTGTCTCGCTTACCTGTTGTTAGGGGTCCCTCTACTGGGCTGCTGTTAAGGAACTTGAACTAAGTTACTAGAATAAGGAATCCCTCTTATTTACGGTATGGTAATTTAATCTAAATTCCTGAACAGCAACCCAGATTGCCTTCTGGCGTTTGACGCGAACGACGCTTGTCTTGCTGCCCTGTACCTGGACCCTAGAACCCTAAACCCTCAAGATTGGGGTTATATAGGGATAATGGAAAAGAAAATGGAAACTACTACTTAGGGGTTAGGGTTTAGGGACATCCTTACAAAACCCAACACCCTAAGACCCTAAATCTCCTGTAATCGTCCCATTAATCCTCCATGACAGTCCCTATCTTCACGTATCCGCTCTCCCTTATTTCATCGTGAGAAAACAGCAAACATCCCCAAACCAAACTTTACACCTGAGTCAAACAGATTCCGTTTTCTTTGCCACTCCTCTGCAACCCTAGACCCTAAACCCTAAACAAGCAGCAGTAAGGTGCTAGGGCTCCTGCGGCCGACGTGGTGACGAAAGTGAAAGACCGCTGCCGGTGGACGTTGCGGCTGTACAGGACGCTACCTTACAAGCGGTTTAGGGTTTAGGGTTTAGGTCTCAGGGTTGCTACTAATGTTTTTCAAGGGTTCAGGGCTTAGGGTTACTACTACTTGCTTAAGAACCACCCAAAAAAAGAGGCATATTCCTTATAAGGGTAATATGGGGATTCGGTTCTTTTAAGGGTTCACTAGGCATACGTAAGGTCTATGTAAGGCTTACATGGGACATAGTCTTAGTCTAAACTCCTAGTATCCCCTTTAATAACACCTATAGTTGTCCCCGATATCATCCCGTATATAATCCCCTTCTCAGAGTCTTGGCTACAGCTCATATGGGGCAAGCTACCCACATGAAATCTCGCTAGGAAGAATACTGCCCGGGCTTAATTGGTTACCATTAGTATCATGTTGAGGTCTTTAGGTAGATTTTACCATATTTGTACAAGGAATTTAGCACCAACATCTTAGCAATAGACCTATTAATCAAATATAACCACAGTTTCCACGTGTCTGTTCTTTCCATGTTTTTTTTTGCCATTTTCTCTGGAAGATGCACCTTGATATCCCATATTATTCAGGCTTCTGTAGTCCCTAAACCCTAAACCCTAAGCCCTAAACATCGCAGCCACAGTTCTGCTCCCACCCCTCGCCCAAACTTCGGCGCAATCATGCAGTCTGAACTGCTCGAGTTTCTCAGAATAGGTGTTGCCCGCATGTACCCCAGACCCCTGATTAATAAACTACCTCCCCTTCATAGGGATTAGAGTAGGGATCCTAAGAATAAGGCCCTTAACAAGAGGACATTTGTTAATCAGGGGTCTACATCACCCTGCATAAAACACTCTTAGTGTCACTCGTAGCAGTACCGTGAGGACACCCAGAGATACAGACTCCAATGTTCTAGAAACACCAATCTGCGGGGGCCTGTTTCAGAAAAGCCGTACCCTAAACCCTAAACCCTAAAACCCTAAACCCTTAAAAAACTACAGGATGAGGAGGGAATTCTGGGGGAGTATCGGGGTGCCCTGCAAGGAAGAACATGTGAGCATTGCTTTGGTTCAAGGTTCAATCTTTCCCTAATGGTCCAAGGAGGCAAATAATAGGGTTTTAGGGCCCAAATACTATAATACGAATGGTATTTGGGCCCTAGAACCCTATTATTTGAGTCCTTGGACCCTTAGGGTTTGTGCCAAGATAGACTGCCTACGCGAACTACGCGGATTGCTGTTTTCCCCGCAGAACAGGCTGCGCGAACAAACTCTTGCTATCGTGCTGCCTACGCAGACTACGCGGCATCCCTGAGCTACAGACAATTCCATGCAGCACGAACCTCTTCCTGCTGACAAAACATACAAACTACGCAGACTACGCGAACAATACTATTTTTCGTGCCTACGCGAGACTACGCCACTACTACGCCCTGCAGGCCAGAGGCTGGCGAGCACTCTTGCAGAATCACTTCCATCATAGCCCTCAAATACCTAAAAAACGCTGCTCATGCAGAATCAAGTTGACCTTCCACAAAATCTTAGAAATTACCGTGGGGTCAGAACACCTTCATCTGTACGCCATGCCGACACCTTACTGTAAATATCTAATCCTACATCATAAACACTAACCGTTTCATAGACCAAAACCCCTCATTAAAACCCTCCGAGCAGCCGTGAGCATTGATCAGCATGCTCGGACACTTCAGCCCAGTTGAAAAAAGCACCTGGTTTAGGGGTTTATAGTCCCCTTAAGTAGATAGAATGTGGGGTATATGGGGATCCTAGTATAATATACCCAAAGACATACTCTATCTACTTAAGGGGGACTATAGGCTTCAGCATGAGGAGGTTTCCCAAAATTCGAGGTAACTTTTTGGAGTTCCCAGTAATAGTAAGGATTAGAGTATTTTGGGGTCTATATTGGGGTCCCCCTATCTTGGAAAACGATCATCAGACCAAACGCGAGCCAGCGCCTAAGATCTTCCGGATGTATGGGGGTTCCCAGCAATTAGGGATACCATTTTGGGGGTCCCTATACTAAGGATTACGGTATACTGGGGTGTATATTGGGGTCCTATTGTTTAGGGGAACTACCATATCTATGGTGGGTAACTGAGTTTTGGGGGGAAGGAGATTAACAGAGAATCCAAGCAATCCCACGAAGTTTGAAACCCAAACCCTAAACCCTAAACCCCTAAACCCTAAACCCCTAAGCCCTAAACCCTAAACCTTTTCAGGGTTTAGCAAAGGGAAGGATTTTGTCAGGAAAACAAATGGAAGATTCGCAAAATTAGGGGTACCTTTTTGGGGGGTCCCCAAAATAAGGATTATAGCATTTTAGGGTCTATATTGGGGTCCCCCTATTTTGGGAAATTACCAAATGTAGGTTCCGACATCAGTTGGAACTTTAGATTCTTTCAAACTGCTTGATGTTCTCTGTCACTTCTGCTGCACTACTCCGCGGAAGGCTCCCGCAAGATTAATGTTGAACCCCAGAATTTTTCTATACTATATAGAATTGTATTCTTTGAAGGCAGCCCATAGTTCTGTGGTCCCCCTAGAGTGGACCCCCAATGTATGCACTCACCAGACTTCCGAAAGAAAGCCTGTATACCTTCATAAGAAGCTAAAGCAGAATCCTTCCCATGTCAGCTGCTACTCCCTGAACCCTCTGCTACCTAAACTGGCTGCTCCTAAACCCTAAACCCAGGGGTCTACGTGGTGTAGGTTCTAAGGATGATGGATCCTAATCCTGGCGAAAATCCCCAGCCCTGGAGTTCGACCCAGTAATGGGTACCACAAAAGGACTACTAGTAGGCATATTAAGGTTTAGGGTTTAGGGAGGCACTATCAACTCCATATTTTAGGGGCTATTACTGTAAGGGGATCGACCAAAAATATCAGCGGGATCATCGTGCTTTCTCCGCGCATGGGGGTTTCCAGGCTTCGAGGGCGCCAATGTAGACCCTCAAAGACGATAATCCTTCTTACCGGGAAACACTAAACCCCAAAGCATCCTCATCATCGCGTGTTCTTTACCTATGTAGCTCAGGGTTGTGGCGACTGGCCTCATGGGGCGCCACATTCCTTAGTTCTGGGCTAGCCCGGCCCCGAAACCCTAAACCGCCTAAACCCTAAATCCCAAACCCTGAGCCCTAAACCCGTAATCTTAGATCCTAAACCCCAAACCCTAAACCCATAGGATCCCAACAGAATTTCTGGGTTGGCCCCTAAAACCCTTTGAACAATATTAGTATATAGGGTCCCTTATTAAAGCCAATAAGGAAAATCTTAAATATACCAGGGGGCCTACCCAGTATAACCTAACTCTAAACCCTAAACCCTCTATAATACCATATTCCAAGGGGCTTACCCAAATTTAGAGTTTAGGGCTTCGGGCCGGGTCCAGGTTCCATCTACAGGAAGGGGGTTTTGCAGTGGGAAGAGTGTAGATACCAGGAGTATGATGAGGTTTAGGGTATGTAGGCTTTAGGGTATGGAGGGTTTAGGGTTTGGGGTATGTAGGCTTAAGGGTTTAGGGTGTGTTTAGGCTTTATGGTATGTAGGCTTTCGGGTTTAGGGTATGTAGGTTTGAGGGTTTAGGGTATGGAGGGTTTAGGATATGTAGGGTTGAGGGTTAGGGCATATAAGGTATATGCACGGTCCCTGCAAGGTAACTCCCCTGCCTTAGAAGGCCTAGGATTCCTTCCATGTCATGAACCTAAATAAACCCTACCTAGACCCCAAAAGTATGTAAAACAATGGCCCCAAAATCCTAATCAGAGCCATAAAGGCAATTATTTCACATACTTTTGGGGTCCAGGTAGACCCTAGACCCGAAACCCCAAAACCCAAAAACCGAACCGCGTGAGGAACGAAGGGGAACTGTAGAGTTAGAGCCCACAGGGGCACATGTGAACCATAGTCTAAACTCCTAGTATGCCCCTCAATAAGCCCTGTAATAGGAACCCCATATAATGCCTATATAATCCCCCTTTAAGGAGTGTAGACTATAGCTCATGTAGTCTGGGTCTCACCACTTTTGGCGCTTCAGGTAAGAGGGAATAAGGGAATTCATGCATGTACAGAGTTTAGAGTTCATTAGTAGGGAATAAGAGAATTCTTTGTATAGGGATTAACTAGGGGTTGAATTCCCTTGGTCCCTACCGGTAAGATTTGTGATGTATCTATTGGTTACCTACCAGATGACTAGATTGGTTAGCGGTTGACTCGCATTGTTAAAAATGTTTGGGTCTCTGTACACGTGTTGACAAATCAGTGCAGGGGGGCTTAATCCAAAACATCAGACTGGCCAGTGTTGGAAGTGTTATACGCTGTGAATGCTCGTGCGAGAGGATTCAGTTTCAACCACGATCGCAGTCCGGGTGGGGGAGAACGCAGCTCGCCCTAAACCCTAAACCTTAGGTGGACCCCCCACCCAGTAATAGTGACTATAAGGGATAATAGGGATTATATTAAGGTCCTCTTATATTCCTACTATACCACTATTGCAGGGTGGGTCCTCCTAACCTAAACCCCAAGCCTACAAGTTAGGCTCAGGGCTTTGCCCTAAATCGTAAACCTTTTGGGATCCATAAAGCATGCCCGAAGAAAGGCCAGGATAGGAGATGTGAGTCTGATCATGCCGATACATTGTTACATGCATGAGTCGTAGAATCATGATAATAATACGGTAGTTGAGGAAATCCAGTCTGTGAGCTAAGCGTTTGCTTTCAGAGAACCTGGTTTTTCCAATTGACTTCTTCTTGAACAAGCGCATGGAACTTGTCTAAGAGCCAGCATCTCTTGATCTTTGCCCAGGACCTCAATCCACAAACCTAAGCAACTCAACAAAAATGTCCGAAGCAATTCAGCTGGGATGCCAATCCTGCAATCCACGAACGCAGAGGTCGTGTCTAAACGCTTCATGGCTTAAACCTCAGCGAAGAATAGGGACTTGCCAAAACTTAGGAGGCCCTTTCCGGGGGTTCTCACAATAAGGATGATATAACTTGATGGGTATATACGGGGGACTGCTCTTTGCTGGAAGCTCCCATAGCATCGTTCTGGGGACTGCTAGAGTTAGGGGATTGTGTAGGACACTACAGGGATCGATTCCTGCATTCCCTGGTAATCACCATTGGGAGGAGCGGTTGGGTCCAATCCAGGGCTTCGCACACTGGGGATTGCTGCAAGCTTACCTACTCTGTCCTACTCCTGTTGCTCTTCTCGTCTTACGTCTCACACAGCTACCATAGAAAAGAATAGCAATCACAACCATAACCGAACAACTCACATTAAGAGCTTGTTGCGGAAACGCCTTAAATCCCAAACCCGAAACCCCGAAACCCCAAACAGCGTAGCTGCCTCATGGATTCGCAGCTTGCATACAAGAAGCACAAGCTTGCGAGAAAGTCGTGCTTCACAAGGATTGGCATGAGAGCCTCACAGCAAACTTCGTGGTACCTCGGCTGAGACTTTGCAAGAGTTTAGGGCTTAGGTTTAAGATTCAGGGGTTTAGGGTTTGGGGTGTAGGGGTTTAGGGTTTAGAGGTTTAGGGAATTGGGGTTTAGGGTTTGGGGGATGGCTGCAAGAAACTATTTCCACATGGACCGACAACAGCCGTACCTGACTGTTTTGGTTTAGGGTTTAGGGTTTAGGCTGTTTTGCAGCGGTAGTACGACGTATTTTGTATTGCGCCATTCCTACTGCTGCTCCTCCTCCTACCATTGCTGCTGGGACTTCTTCTGCTTCCCGGCCTGATGAGCTACATTGTTTGCAGGTGCCCCTTATAGGACACCGAAAGACTGTACCTTTTCTCGGGGCTCTAAGCAAGATACCCTCTGCAAGCCTCCATTTGTGGAGTGAGGAGTCAGCCCAGGAAAAAGTCAGGTCAACACGGCCTCAAAAAAAGGGTTGAGGCCTTGGCTTGGGATCTGGATACCTGATTGGGAGCTTTGGGTGTAGGGCCTCGGGGATATGATGCAATTCTACTCGAAACGCCAGGGAAGCCACCCTAAACCCTATACCTTAAACCCTGAACCCTGAACCCCTGATGTTGTTCTTCTGGAGGCAGGAAGGATGCCTTCTGTGAGGTCATAAATAGGGATAGACCCCAACATACTATAGTCCTTATTATGGGGACCCTGAAAACGTACCCCTGATTTTGGGAGCTCCAAAACCAAGGCTTAGGGTGTAGAGTTCAGTGTTGAGGGTTTGGGCGTTTAAGGCTTCCGGGCTAAGATTGGAGACGTTAAAGATTTGGGCTGGAGAAATTTAGCTGTAGGGCTGAGGGTTTATAGTCTAGTGTTTCAAGTTTAGGGCTCAGAGTTTCCCTAAGGCTTTTGGGCCCAAAGACGGTACTATACAAGGCTTTTGGGCTATTTTGAGCCTTAGAGTTTGAGTCCTAGAACCTTAAACCCTGAACCCTAAACCCTGAACCCTATTTTGAGCCTTAGGATTGGGGTCCAGGGTTTCCCGAAGCCGACTTCTCTGAACACAGGCTGGGCACAGAAAGTCCGGGAGCAGCTGGGCAATCTCCGCCTGTCATGACTCCCCTAAACCCTATAGTCCCCCTTAAGTAGATAGAATATTGCTTTGGGCATATTTTAATAAGATCCTCATATACCCCATATTCTATCCACTTAAGGGGGACAACCCTATAGGGTTTGGGGTTTCGGTGTTAGGGTTTAAACCCTAAACCGTGACATGTTGCGGAAGCAATTTCACCGGGTATGAGAGGCTTCTCCCAGTTTGTTTAAGAGGCTCTGCTAGTTTGTCTGCAACCCACAGCCCAGCAAAGTCGATAGTCCACCTCCGCAGATGCCTACCCCATAAGACATAAATCCATAAACCCAACATCACCCAACAAAATCCCGTTCTCTTAGCCCGTAAAATTCAGTTTCTGGGAAGAATCAAGGAGAGTATACACCCTATATTCTTGAAAAGGTTGTAAAGCAGTAAACCACCAGCGGTTCAGGGTTTAGGGTTTACCACGCTCAACAGCAAACCATGCATATCCATGCGGAGCCCTCCCTTCCCTAGGGTTTAGGGTATAGGTAGGCTTTAGGGTGTAGGATTCGAAGCCCAAACCATTTAGGCCCCCCAACCCACCCCTGTTCCCAAAACCTATGCCCAAACCCTGCCTGACTAGACCCAAACCCTGTCCGGCTTCTTGCCTCCTTAACCTTACTCGTGTTTAAGGCTTAAGGCAGAGCGGGGGAATGGATCCCTATCCTAATCCCTGGATAACCTATAAGGGTTCTATAAGGATAAGGGAAAAGAAAATGGAAACTACTACATTATGTAGGTGATTATATAGATGTTATATAGGAATAATGGAAAGGAAAATGGAAACTACTGCATTCTATACAAATCAAATACCTAAATCCCCCTTGCCCCCGGAGACTCCCAAGTGCCTTGCAGGGCGGCGCCTGGCATGCCATCTTCCTGTGGAGGTACTCCTGGCTCGGGTGCAATGTGGGGTGCTTCGCGAAAGCGGCTGTCTATGGTCTAGGGTCTATGCTTGGGGTTTGGGGTCTATGGTTCAGGCTTAAGGGTTTGGGGTTTGGAGGTCTACGGCTTATGGATTACAAAGGGATCTTGGAGCCCACTCTCAAGCATTCCATGGATATTGTTTTGAAAGTATTCGGCGGAAGGCAATTAAAAATGCGGCACATAGGGAGCCCAAAGCAGCAAGGGCCGACTAATAACACATATTCATAACCCTGAACCCCAAACCAGGTCTATGCTGCGGTTAACTTTGGGTGGGGGGAAACCCCAAACCCCAAAAAAGGAGGGGGCACGGGGGCTGTTGACCTCTGCGCTTCAGAGTTTCAGGGCCCCCTCCAAATGGGAGGATTTCAAGCTTCTGAGCTCCTGAGTGGCGAACGAAAATAGAAATTGAGGGTTTAGGGTTTAGGATTCAGGGTTCAGGGTTTTAGGGGTTTAGGGTTAAGGGTTTTAGGTGTTTAGGGTTTAGGATTCAGGGTTTTGGGTTTTAGGGGTTTAGGGTTTAGGGTTTTAGGGGTTTAGGGGTTTAGGGTTTAAGGCTTCAGGGTTTAGGGCTGGGATTTAGAGTTTGAGGGGTTGGGGGTCAGGGTTTAAGGATTAGAGTTTGAAGGTCTAGGGCGTAGGGGTTCAGGGTTGGCAGTCAGTGTTTAGGGCTTGGAGCAGGTCACTCCTAGAATATTTGAGGGCGGTTCTGGCGCCTTCATAAAAGATTTCCAGTTTTCGGTCGCCCTGTGACGATCTATCCACGCGCATAGATCAAACGGCACCACATGATTCACTCATTTCCCTTCATACCCCTGGCGTCGCTAGGGTGCGCCTGTTTCGAGAAACCCCAGGCTGGACTCAAGAGTCATGGCCGAGGGCTCCTAGACCCTTCAAGTACCCCTGAATCTGGGTCCTAGTGACCCTACCACTATGGGCTATTAGACCTTAAGGGTACCTTAATCTACCCTTAATAGGGTCCTAATAGGGAATTTTAGGGGAATTTTAGGGTCCAATAGCCCGTAGTGGTAGTGGGGATCTGAGCTATACATTAGGACACTTGGTGGACCTGAAGCCCTAAGCCCAACACCCTAGACCACTAAACCCTAAACCCTAAACCCCAGACCCTTAAACCTAGAACCCTGAAGCCCCTAAACCCTAAACCCCCATAAACCCTTAAACCTTAAAAATACAGCCCCAAACTTAAAGCCGGATCTGCAGCAACGCACCTTGCATTGCTTCTCCAGATCCCAAGGGATCGGGAAGATCGTGAGATAGTCGGAGACTTGATGCACCTGGGACTACCCAAGGGGGCTGCTATGTAGTTCCTTTTTTGGGTTTGCTACGGTTTTTTGGTGAAGGATTAGAATACACCACCCAAAACGGAACGACATTGGAAGTTCTGGGCAAGCCCCGAACCGGAACCCTGTTAAGCCCAGACCCTAACCTTCAAACCCCAAGCCCTATCCCAACTCCACAGTATGCGTGCATTTTGTGTCACAAGCCGTGCTACACTCGGCTGAGGCGCAGTCAGGGGACCGGCTTTACGACCGCAATGTAAATCAAGCGGCCCTCCCCAAAAAGTCTCAGCCCTCTCCCTCAACTCATTTCCGTGCATTGCAACGCTGGGTTTGATCGAACATGCTCTTTCTACCGATCTGCCGACCTTGCACAAACGACACAAAACTAAGCCTTCTGTCGATTCCGAATCTCACGCAGCAAGCTCTGCTTGCCAGCACCACAACGACGACGAGGACAGAATCGTCTACGACTGGCTTCAGACGACTACGCCAAAGACGCCGCCCGCAAAGGACTAAAAATGCGTGGGGTTCTGTTCACACAGTCTTATTGGGGGGTTGTCAAAATGATGGTCCCTTTTTGGGTCCCCTAAATTAGGCCCCGTATTATAATAGGGACCCAAAAAGGGACCATAATTTTGACAATCCCCTTTGTTAACCCAGAGACCAACAGCATGTTTGTTCTATTCAAGCGGCTGTCTCCTTCTGCAGGCGCCGCACGCGTCGAACGTCCTGCAACGAGTGGCGCTGCGAATGCTCCCGTGAAGTAGGAAGGCCAAATCCGGCATCTTACAATAAGCTACATCCTAAACCCTAAACCCTGAACCCTAATGAGAACAACCCTCGCAAAGCAAGCCCAAAAAGTTGGTCATGACGTCTGTCACATCGAACAGTGCTTACAGCAAGACTAACCTCCGGATATAGTCCCCCTTAAGTAGATAAAAAAAAATGCTTTGGGTGTTTTTTTAAAAAGATCCCCATATATCCCATATTCTATCTACTTAAGTTGGACTATAACCCTAAACCCTAAACCCTACCCAGGGGCTCCTATGCAGTTCCTTTGTGGGTTGTCAGAGTTTTTCGGTTATAAGGGATTATAATAGAGTACTCAAAAAGGAACTACAGCGGAGGTTCTGAGTCAACCCTTAAACCGCGTACCCTAAACCCTAAATCCTAAACGGATAGTCACTCCTTGAGGGTTTGGCCCTATGGCTTAGCGTTCACCCAGGGATCCAAAAAGCCCAATGTAGGTAATATTTACCGACTTCAGGGCTCAATGGCTTACCTGAGCCCCAAAAGTCCTTAGAATAATGGCCTCTTGGGCTATTGTGAAAGCTTTGGGCCGTTATTTCACCTACTTTTGGGGTCCAGGTAGGGTTTACACCCAAATGACCCATGTCCAACCTAACCTTCCATCCAAAAATCCCAATGCTACAAGCTGATCTCGCCAAACCCTAAACCCTAAACCCTAAACCCTAAATCCCTAAAAAAGCATGAAACAACCTCCGCACGGGTCCGCGAGGTCGTTGGTAACGAGCGAGGCAAACATTGAGCCGAAGAGAAGCCTCAGCCAGCAAATGAGCTATAGTCTAAACTCCTTAAAGGGGGGTTATATAGGGGACTATATATGGGACTACCATAGGGGTTATTAAGGGGGATACTAGGAGTTTAGACTATGACGCAAATGAGCATTTGACTTGATGCTTCGCACTTCTGGGTTTTGGGGTTTGGGGTTTTTAGGGGTTTAGTATACTACTAGTATGTACTTACTGACTAGTACCAGTACTATTACTGCAGGCTTTTTGGGTTTAGGTTTTGGGGCTGGGAGCTTCATAATTTTGGGTTTAGGGGTTTAATGTATTAAGGTCTAGGTTTCAGGGCAGGGCCAGGTAACAAGACACGCCAATACCTAGCAACCTGCATTCTGCTCTGCACTGTGTGGGATCTAGGATTTCAGGGTTGGGGGTTAAGGGTTTAAGCGTTTAAACGTTTTAGCATTAGCAGCCTGATGCGCTTTCTACTATGCAGCCAAGAAGGAGGACTTGGGCAGCAACATGGCGTAATCCTTATATGCACCCTTCACAGATTAACCATCCTAAGCCAAAACCACGTTGTAGTTTGGGTTACTCGCCCACCCAGTAAAGGGTACCATGAGGGACTATTAACGGCATATTAAGGCCGAAATAACTCCAGAATTACAGGGCTATTACTGCAGGGGGATCGACCTAAGTTGTATAAATCCCTATATATCCCCCTATTTTCTTTTCCATCATCCCTATGTAATCCCCCTATTTTGGGAACCCCCAAATCCATTAACTCCAGGGGCCATAGAAGTCATGGAATGTAGTACCTAGAAAGGGACTTCTGAGACAAAAGCCCTAAACCCTAAACCCTAAAAGAAAACAAACAAGGAGGCAATCATCTGGCTCCAATTCCACTTCTGTTTCAAAGCTCCATACTCAGACGATTCAAACAGACAGACCTTCAAACTTCAGAACACCTTAGAGTTTAGGGCTTCAGGTTACATAACCCCTAAATAACCCTAATATACTATATAGTAGTCTCCATTTTCTTTTCCATTATCCCTATAAAAAAAACCCATATTCTATCTACTATCCAGCACCTCCAATGGAGTTCCTCTTGGGTAGTACATTATAGTCCTGCACCAAAAACCATAGCAAACCTAGAAAGGAACTATACAGGAGCCCTTGAGTAGAAATTAGGGTTGCTGGTTTAGGGCCCAAATGCCATGCAAAGTTTGGGGGTACCGAAGTCTGGGCCCCCCCCCCCCGTTTGGGCAGTACCCTGTAGCAAGGAGTCTCATGCCCTAAACCCTAAACCGGCGTAACCCTGCCCCGGCCCTTTAGCTGTATGGCTTTGGTCAAATCAAAATAAATCCCCATATACCCTATATTCTATCTACTTAAGGGGGACTCTAAACTTTAAAGCCCTAAACCCTAAATAGTAGTTTCCATTTTCTTTTCCATTATCCCAGTATAACACCAATATAACCCCTATATTCTATCTACTTAAGGGGGACTATAACCCTAAACCCTAAACCAAAAACCCTAAAGCTAAATCCTAAACCTTAAACCTTAAACCCTACACCCTAAACCTTAAACCCTAAACCCTAAACGGTGTTTACGCAGAGAATGGCGAGGAGCGCGGAGCCTGAGGCGAGGAGGGCGACCACCCTGCAGGTTCACAAGGTCATTGGGCCTTGTTAAAGGGGGGTAGAAGGGTTTAGGGTTTAAGGTTTAGGGTATAGGGTTTAGGGTTTAGGGTTTAGAGTTTAAGGGATACCCAAGTTTAGGGCTTAGGGTTTAGGGTTTAGAGGGGTATGATACCCCTCTAAGCCCTAAGCCCTAAACCCTAAACTTGAACCGCGCTGGTACCTCCAGCTTTAGACTTTGGGCTTCAACAGGGCGCATAGTCTAGGTATATACGAGAATGTAGAATGACATGTTAAGGGCTTCAGGATTTAGATTAACCCTTGAATACTTGTTTGAAGTTTAGGGGCATAGGGTAAGCTGAGCCAATGGAGGGCGAACTGGAAATTGCGGTGTACAAGGATATATTGTGTTTTCAACTGCTTAAGGTTTATTGTTTCGGGTTTTCATTTAGGGTCTTCGGACTTCGGGTCTACACACTTGCATTTCCATCTCCGGCAGCTGCAAACTGCAAATCCATCTGGCCTTCGTATGGATATAAGGATTAGTAGTATGGGACCACAACGTGGCTGCTCTGGGGTTCATTGTCCCTATCCAACAAGGTATCTTACCCTAAACCCTAAACCCTGACACCCTAAACCCAAACCCGCTTGTAAGCCTTAGACCTCGACGAATTGGGCAAGGCGGGGGGGGGCGGCATTTGCAGCCTGGAGATTCTCAAGGGTCCCTCGAACAATGTAATTTCTCTTTACAACACCTGAACACGGTAGTGCTGATCCGCGGTCCAAAGCTCCTACTACAAAAGTTTGCACGAGAAATTGCGTTTAACATCACCCCGTCCGCATCCCGAAGCCCTGTCTGGCACCTCTCAATCTGCGTGGGCAGCAGCATGTTCTCAGCAGTTCTCACCTAGGCCAAACAACGATCCGCAGCAAACATGACAGATGCACAACCACAAGTCTTCTGCTGAACCTTCTGCCTCCTACAACCCTAAACCCTAAATCCCATGGAGTGTGCTGCTAATGGCATTCATAACCTGACTGTTTCGGCCCCCTAGGCCACTGAAGCCTTGTAGGCCTTGGGCTTTAACATGCCTGTCAGGGTTTGGGGTTTAGGGCTCGTATTTGAAAAAGGAACACCCTCTTCCAAACAAACATGAAAATCCAACGGGTGCCTACCCAGAGAGGCTGTTGTCCTTTCAAAGCTGGCCTATAGGGGGCTCTCATGCGTATGTGCAGTATGGACCCCAAATCTTGTACGTACCTGAATATCCTTAACCCTTAACCCAGAACCTTAAACCCTAAACTCAAAACCCTAAACCTCCTAAACCTTAAACCCTAAACCCCTATGCAATACCTCTCAAGCCCCCTTGGTCGTTATGTTGAGCCTCATCACTAAAGCTCGTTGTCTGTAAGCTTCTCAAACTCGGTGGGGCCTTTAGGCACTCCAGTGGTGTATCAGCCATAGTCTAAACTCCTCAAACAGTGATTGTATAGGCGAGTATTATGGGGGTTATTAAGAAGGATACTAGGAGTTTGGACTACAGTGACTATAGCTCGTATGCGGATTGTTCGTTGATTCGGGTGTTTTCTTAAGATAACTGCGTTCATTTTATAACCTCAAGCCTAAATTCCTAGCCGTATAAAAATTTCCCATGTGAAAAACTTCCTTCGATGCAGCGCGGGAAGCTGGATGAAGGCGGCCGAGGGCCCACTCCAGGGTCATCCGATATTTATCCTCATTCTTGACGGTTGAGGGGTGTAGGCGTGAAGGTGTAAGATTCAAGCATTAAAGCTCAGGGCGTAAGGTTCCAAGTGGTACGGCTCAGGGTTTTGGGAGGTTTGGGTTTACGGCTTACGTTTCAGAATCTAGGGTGAAGGTCTATGGGTCATTCGAAGTAGATAAACCAAGGAGGCCCCTACGAACCTAAAGCCTAAACCCTAAATCCTAAACCCTAAACCCTAAACCCTAAGCGCTAAGCCCTAAACCCCAAACCCCTAACCCTAAACCCCCAAACCCCCAAACCCCCAAACCCCTAAACTAAACCTTAAACCCGAGACCCCAAGGAGGCCACTACAAATGACCGGCCTGGATTCAGCAAAGCCTCAGGGTTACCACAGGGAACCTCCACCTGAGTTTTTTTTATCGTAGCCTTAGACCTAACGGATGGGTTTAGGGTTTAGGGTTTAGACCTAACGGATGGCATGATGGGTTTAGGGTTTCGAGTTTAAAGCGGAAAGCTGCTGACCTTCAAATACTGTTGAGCTTTGATGCTGGTGGGGGCCGCATCCAACCTCCCCCCTGCGAGGCTGGCATGTCTTTGGGAAATCAGTTTGGGTACAAGCCCTCTGAAACCAAAGGAAGCTGGAACATCAAAAATGGATCAAACTTAGTAATGTAGAAACCTGATTAACTCCGAACACAACCCTCTATCAGTCCTAATCCGGGGATAACTCTAGCAACGTGTTTTCAGCTGCTATCAAACCTATCACACCCACACATTTCATTGATCCCGCATTGACGAAGTACCGAGTAAAAGTCCCTATGCCATGAAGCCGTCAAATTCTACACCTCAAGACCCCCGCGCCTAAGCCCCTAAAACTCTAGATCAAGTAGCACCCTAAAAACTGTGAAGCTCCATACCCTAACCCCTAAACCCTTAATTCGAAACTTACCCCTAAACCATGAACTTAACCCTAAACCCTGAACTTAAACTCTAAACCCTGAACTTAACACCTAAATCCATAAATTCTGTACATCCCAAGCCTTTGGACTTGAGAAAGTCTGGCGGAAACCCTTTCTGCCTCATACCCCAGGAATCACAATACTTGGTCCTAAGGCGGGCAAGATTTCCTCCATCCACCGTAAGAATCCTCATAGAATTAATACTGGTAACAGCTAGTAGCAGTGACGACAATAGTAAAAGTGGTTGCGATAGTTACAGTTATATTGACAATACTACTACTGATATGGTAAACAGTCAAAACCTCAGCCACAAGAAGCAGTCCTGAATCGGAAGGCCTTCAAGACTTACTCCGTCCACACCTAGCAGGGCTCGGTCATACGTGAGGTGCCTGTGCCCTTCCTCTGCGCAAGTACGACGCCAGCCTATCCTTCCCTCATGAAACTCCAAGTTCCCTGCAACCTTGGTAGAAAGTAGAATTCCAGCTAGTTCTGAGGGCCAATAGCATCTTCAAGGAACTTCCAAGAAAAGACCTCTTACAATTCTGCAATTGCTGCCCAGAATTTAGGACTGCATGTTTCAGGGATGAGTGGAAGCCACTTCAGTATTAGGGCTTAGAGTTTAGGGCTTAGGGCCAAGTATTCACAAGTGGGCCGGGGACTGTGTTGAACTAGTCATCAATGCTACAATGAGGAGGTTCCATAAAAAGGGAACCCCAATATGGACCGCAAGTGCACAATTTCATATTATGAGGACACCCACGAAGGGACCCCTGATGCTCGGAAATCCTAATCCCTGCACACCCCTACATAAGGCGAGCTTCCATTTCATGTCCCTTTCTTTTGCCACTTGATTCTGCAATATTGGTGGCAAAATCCCTAAAGCCCCCCAGAGCCTAAACCCGGAACCCGATATAGAAGTTCCCATGCTTTTTACAGAAAGTGTTGAAAAATCCTCTTAGAACCCCACATACAACCCTATGTAGCCCCAAACCCCAAACCCGACAGACAGAAAACAGCGCAGCTCAAGGAAGATGACAGGCTTAATAATGGAAAAGAGAATGGAAGCTACCATATGATTGACGTACCCTAAACCCTAAGCCCTACACCCTAAAGCCCAGATTTAGTGTTTGGGGTCAGAGGGGCTTTCCAGAGAGACATGGCAAAGGAATAGAACTAAGGTTATCTAAGGGTCATATCCCCCTAAACCATGCTTAAAATGTAGGGTTTAGGGTTTAGGGTCTAACGCCTAGAATGCTCCTTAACATCCTCTATAGTAGTTCCCTATATAGTCGCCTCTTTAACACCCCTTTCAGGAATGTATACAAGGGTTATGTATAAAAGCGTGTTGTTTTACGGCCCCCTAGACACAACTTCATAAGAAATGCAATAGACCCTCACTGACCCTCACTAGAAACCATGATCAAACACCCTCAGCCCTAAACCAAAACGGCTCCTTCACATAGGGATCTATAATACAAACTTTGGGTTTAGGGCTCATGGTCCGAGGTTCAAAGCTTAGGTGTTTTGGGTGTTATAGGGGGCATATAGGCATAGGGATCCATCTCTCGCTCAAAGGGTTCGACATGGAACTGCTTGGGTTCCACTGGGTGTTCGACGCCGCAGTTGACCGTTGAATGAGTTCTCCCAGCTTTATGTTCGGCCATGCTGAGTCATAAAGTGGGATGAGAGTTGTTGACTCAAGTCGCCTATTGTCTCTCGACTTGGCGCTTAAACGCTTCATGAAGTTGTACATCTCGGTGTTCTTCCTCGATGTGACATCAACGTTTGACACGTCGATGTGAGACAACACCTCTCTGAATCCATCTTCTGATTCGTCAATCAATATTTTGACGAATTCAGCAGGATCTTTGCCTTCGGACTCCAAAAACTCCATGAGAGCCACGATGCTGGTGTACAGCCCTCTTCATCCCTGTCCTTGCTGCGCCATGTCAGAGTATCTCTCTCAACACCAGCCTTTCAGAACCTCAAAGCTCCGACCACTTCTTCCTTTATATCGTTGAAAGGAATACAGATATGCTGGCTGATCGTCTTGAGAGACTACTGTTTAGGGCTTAGGATTTGATGTTTATGGGTTGACTGTTTGCCATAATGAGCCCCTGGACACCTCTTAAGTGCTTCTTTCACAAATACGCAAGACAGGCACTTTAGCCTTAAACGCGTGGAATTCTTTGATGCATTACATGTGACCACGTGGACTACACTTCCTGCAAAGGGGGACCTAATCACAAGGGAACCTCCCTTCTCGCCGTTTTTGGGAACAGGTATTTGGGAAACTACGCTGTGAGCCATAGTTTAAACTCCTTGTATCCCCTTCAATCCTATAATAGTCCCTTATACAATCACCTATATAACCCACCCCTAAGGCGTTTAGAAGATAGCTCAGGTAAGTTTCTGGCTTAAAGCCCCAAACACACCCATGCGGGGCCTACCGGGTCGCGCACGGCGAACCAAATGCACGTCAGGACGTGCAAGAAGAAGACGCCCCTTCGCTTCAAGGACACCCCAGGTGAGTAGTGTCTTTTTGGTGGTTTAACCAAGTAAGATTATATTCCTTATATGAAAAAAGTATCCCCAAATAAAATACACCCCAGGTGGGTAGTCATCAAGGTGGGTACCCTTCATGGAGGCCTACACAGACCCCATATTTCATTACGCATATACGAATCATACTGTTAATCCTACCTGGGGGATACCTTAACAGGACCCCCCACCCTGTAGTAGTGGTATACTAGGAATATGATAGGACCCTAATAGAATCTTTATTGTTATTCCTTATAGTCACTATTCGCCGAGGCATCCAGCCTCAGACCCCCTCTACTTACTCCCCTTTGCACTCCCTGCCAACCCCCCACACCCCCCCCGGCCATGGTCGGTGGCCTAGTCCAGCCTGACCATCCCGCATGGAATTTCAGCCTCGCCCAAGGTTCGAGGCTTTTGCAATACGCCAGGGCGCATTTTTTAGTTGCAACCCCGGAGGCGCCTGGAGCCACCTGGAGGCCCTGGAGCCCCCTGGAACAGCCTGGATGCATGGATGCAGCTGAGTAACCTCTACAGACCGTAATAACCCCTAGTATATACTATGGCTTACTATATATACTATGTCTTATTTATGGGTTTCGCGTTTTGGGTACGCTTAATTGGAATTGGCGGTGGATTATGACAAGAACACTT
>CAJNIZ010046902.1:0-38321 GCA_905231905.1 Symbiodinium pilosum | reverse complement strand
TATATATACATATATACATATCTAGGACCTTCATTTCGGCTGTGATTAGGGTACTATGTAAGTTCTATGCGACATGCCCAGTCAGCAAGAAGGCAGCGCAGGTTTCAAGCGTCTCAAATAACATGAGCTATAGTCTAAACTCATAGTATCCCTCTTACTAGCCCCCTATAAAACTCCCCTATGTATTCCCTATATAACCCCCTTTAAGGAGTTTAGACTGTAACAGGTCCTCCAGATGCTCCACAAGCCTCATAAAGCCTGAAGCTTCAGCGCTCAAATCAAACAATATCCTAAACCCAATATGGGTGGATGTCGAAATTATGGTCCCTTTTGGGTCCCCATTATACTACGGCACCTAATATTTAGGGTACCCAAAAAGGGACCATAAATTTGACAACCACCCATATAAACCCTAAACGAAGCAACTTACACCTACATACGTAGAACAACCAAGCCCTTAAACCCTGAACCCTAAGCACTAAACCGTTTCTGGATCTCCTGGCAAATAGGCAAGGCCTGCAGATTATCCGAGAGACCTGCCTTCGGCTCTTGCAAACCACTACAAATCTGTTAGGGTGTTAAGGCTTTTGGGGCTGTGGGGTTTCTAGGGCTTTTAGGGTTTCTGGTGTTTTGGGGGCTTTAAGGCTTATAGGGCTTTTGGGTTTTTTGGGGTTTGTAGGGTTTTGGGTCACTAGGGTTCCTTGGTTTTAAGGCTTATGGGAGTTCTCATCAAAGTGAGGGCCCATGGTGGGTAGTCTACTGAAACCAGGTAACCAAACCCTACTTGGAGGGTCAGGGGGACTTAGTAAGTGGGTTAATAATGGGGATGACTAGGTATATGGGTTATAGGGGTTATTAACCTACTTACTAAGTCTCCCTGACCCTCCAAGTAAACCCCTAACCCCTTAACGGATTTTGAACTCGCCATCGTTGCTCTCCCTTCATCCTTCATCCACGGCCCCAAACCCAAGTCCCCAAAATTCCTTGGCCTCAGACTCTAATCCTGAATCCCACCCGCGAATACAAGCCCTCTAAGTCCTCTAACATGGTTAGAACCGGATTATTGATGCCGCTCATATTTGATGCCGCTCATATGAGTTAGAACTACTGAATTCTTAATCCCTCAAATACCCCTATCAATCACCAGTTTCCGTTTCATGTTCCATGCTCTTGTCCATCTGATTCCTCTGTTATTGTGTCATCATTACCCTGAACCCTGTACAATCCGTTATAACCGCATAGAACCCGATATGGCCCCATGCAACCCTATATAATCCCTAGCCCCTAAACCGTGAACCTTAAACCCTTAACCGCGAACCTTCAACCCTAAACTTTGAACTTTAAACCCTAAGCCCTGAACCTTAAAAGCTAAAACCTACACCTTAAACCCTAAACTCTACCTCTTAAACCCTAAACCTGAAATCCTAAACCCTAAACCAAGGCCTTGAAAACCACGCTCAGGGCCCTGGCATCTTGGAAGTCTCCGAATGCCCGAGCTGGCCGCACCCACCGCCTCCCCAACCTCAGAGGTTCAGGTTTGGGGTTCAGGGGTTTCGGTTGTGGTTTTAAGGTTTTTGGGTTCAAGGTTTAGGGTTTTGGGTTCAGGGTTTAGAGTGTTGGACTCGGGTTTAGGGTTAGGGTTTTGGGGTCGGGGTCAAGGGTTTAGGCCTGCCTTGTTGGGAAAGGAGTTCTAATAAGGAAAGTTCATGTACCTACCTCATTGGGCTTTCATATACATGGATACATCTTTTTCTCTCTTCCCCAATACCCAGGGCTAAAAGAGTTTACACTTAATTACAGAGACCCAAAATGGAAGCCCAAAAAGGTTGAAGTTCTTGTATTGGCTAAGTAAGAGAGAGAGAGATATATATATATAACGAGAAAAACATGTCCGAATATGTTCCAGGTTGGGGTGTTTTAGGTCCTATGGGCTTGGGGGAGCGGGGGTCGGATCTTCTGGGGAACGTCAGGGTTGCATCCGCTCAGCTCAAGTAGATTCGGGGGCCCTATACTGATTTGCTTATGGCCCTTTAGGGATTACATAGGGGTTAAAGGGAATAGAACTCAAAAAGTTATTGCCAAACCTACCCTTAACCCTAAACCCTACTCCCTACTCCCTAAAACCTAAATCGCGTTAGGTTTCGGTGTTTTTTGGTGGTGTCTTGGTGTTTTTTGGGTGTGGTTTTTGTGTTTTTTTGGTGTGGATTGGGTTTTTGGGTGTTTGCGAGCGGGTTTAGGGTGTAAGGTTTGGAGTTTAGGGTTTATAGGGTATAGGCAGGCGCGTAGGGCTTAGGCGTAGGGTCTAGGAGTTTGGGGTTAGGGCTTATGATGAACCGAGGTTTATGACGTACAGGTCTTAGGCGGGCCCCTCCCCAAACCTGTAAGAGTGGTAACACAGGAATATATGAGAATCCAGATATAACCACCATGTCTTATGATGGTCTTATGATTAACCACCCTTTTCTGGGTAGGGGGTCCACCTAATAGGGTCCTTGGAGGGCACGAAGGGAGCAAGAAACTAGCACGCAACCTTTCAATGTTAAGGATGGGACTTCCCGTATACATTCAGTTGGGGGATGTAAGGCCAATCAATTTGAAGGATAGTTTGAGCCCTATATTATGGGAATATAGTAAGCAATAGGGGTTCCTTATTGTAGGAATTTCATTCAGGTTGACTCCCAAGGTGACACAGCCAGCCTCGCCTGTCACAGCTCACGACACTCAACCCACGGGTACTAGTAGCGGATGACAAACAAGATAGAATAGAAAATCCTAGAACAAAGGCGCTGCGATGTGTAGTTACCCATGTCTATCTGGGGGACTCTAGTGAAGTAAGCCTCTCATGTTTGGGGCACCCAAAAGGGGACCATGAATTTGACGTCTCCATAATGAATTTGAAGCCCTCATGACTGCTTTCGGAACACTCAGTATATTTTAGAATAATTTTAATTCCCAATTTCAAGCTATTTTGGTACTATTCCCTGTATGAACCACCATTTAAGAATTGCCCAGACACTTAGGCTCCTGCTGTACAAAGCGCCCTCACGAGACAGCGCGACGGTGTGAGCATCACCGCAAGCAATTTGCACTATGCACACGTCCTGCTGCAGTCTTGGGGGCTGAGGTAGGATCTTAGGGTTTTAGGGCTTGGGGTTTAGGGCATTGGGGTAATATTAGGGTGATATAAGGATAATGGAAAAGAAAATGGAAACTACAATAGTATAGGCTGAGGCTTCTGGCTTACTTATTGGTGCCGGAAGAGGAGTCAGGAAGTTAATATGGGGACCATCAAGGCGGCTTATACTGGGATCATGTAACACAACTTGTTCTAGTCCCCGCGGGAAGCCCTTAAGTTCAGGGCGTAAGTTGTTCGGCAAGATGATGACTTAAACTGCCCCGGTCAAGCTGTAAAGCAGGCTCCCTTCTTCATTAGGATGGCCCCATTGAGAGCATGTCTTGGGCCAGTGGAAAATCCTCCACCAGACGGTTTTCTTTAGTGAGCTCCATGTCCAGTCTGCCCAAGCTTGTCGCACAAGCGATATGAGATCGCGTTGTAAGAACCCTTGAAGCTGCTAATTACTTACTGTACCCTGCTTAATCAAACTGTGACTAAGATTCAAAGCTAAGCTCCCACATGCAATACCCTGACGCAAGCCTTAATCTTCGAAAACCTAAACCCTGCAACCCTCAGCCCCGAAAGCCTGAAACCAAAACACCTTGTAAACTTTACAAACTCCAAATCTTTAATCCCATATGCCCGTTATGAGAGCAATAGCATACACCAGCATCAGAATACCAATGCGCCAGTGAGAAGACAAGAACCTATGGAAGCCACAAATATACAAATGATGTCATTCTTAACGATGGCAGTAACAGGAATAAGAAGAGTAGTAATAAAAATAGACATGAAGAACGATAACAGCAAGTACAATAACAGCAATAACAGCTAAAGTAGCAGCATTGGCAATAAGCAACAACCATAATAAGAAGATCAAAAAACAATGAAAGCCATAAAACCCATAATTCTCATAATAGCAAGAAGAATAAGGACATCAATTACAACAAGGAAACCTAAATCCTAAACTGATCCTGCAAGCTGTGGACCAGCAAGGGCACGGGCTGGTAAGGATATCCCTCCACCTGGGCCATGATTTTTGCTGATTTAAGGGGGCTTAGGGGTGAAGGGTGTAGGGGTGCTTAGGGGATATCCCATCTGACCGCCAATGTTGTTTTGAGGTCTACTTGAGGTATCTGTATAGTATGAAACAAGAATTTAGGACCACAAAATAGGTAGCTCTTCACGACTGTGTGTTGGGTCTAAGATGTCGTGCTGGAGATTTGACGTAAGAAGGTATTAATATCTTGAACAGCAACATTGGGGGGGGGTTCTCAAAATTTGGGGCCCTTACAGACCTCAGGGATGTAGGATGATCATAATAGGTTTAATAGATCCACTTCGAGGGAATGCCTTGAGAAACTCATACACCGTGCGCATCCCGAATATAGTCAAAGGCACCTAAGGTATAACCCATTTTAATGGAGAATCAAATGGAAAATGAAATGGAAAATGAAATGGACACTGGGGATATATAGATCCTTCAAATCTCCAGCATCATGCGTGGGAACAGCCCTTCATCTCGTCGTAAACATTGCGAGACTACGACTGTCGAACTTGCCCGGCGCATATAGGACTATTGTGGGACTGTTGAACCCCTATGTAAACCCTATCTAAACCCTATGTATATATGGTAGTTTCCCAAAATAAGGGAACCCCAATATAGGACCCAAAATACTATAGTCCTTAATATTGGGACCCTAACATGGTACCCCTAATTTTGGGAAACCCCCATATACCTCCAAACCCTAAGGGCTGTGGGCTCGACTTGTGGCTCCAAAGTGAGCAGGGTGGAGGGATTAATGTTCCTAGTATAATAGGGGTAGACAGGGGTTATGTGGGGATAATGGAAAAGAAAATGGAAGCTACTATAATGGGTTCTATATGGGGTTTAGGGTTTAGGATTTAGGGCGCACTCCCTGTTACAAGCCAACGAATCAACAACTGCAGCTTGAAAGCAAGAGCTTCACGGACGAGTAGCACGGCTGAAGAAAGTCTCTAAGCCTCTAAGCTGGAAGCATCACTCGGAACGAGTAGCACAAGAACAATCGTACCATCCGCCGCTGACTCAACGGCTCTGAGAAGCCCACATCCTTCGGCATGTGCTCCGTGTCGCCTGCGCACATCGACAGCATTTACAAGAAGCAGTTGGACTGAAACCAATCCCCCAAGAAAAATCATCTGCTCATATTTGCTCTATAGGTAGTCTGGGGTATACTCAAAAGGAGCCTGGACATCTAGAATCTAACCCGAGGTGCAGATATTGTGGAATTCTACCATGCTAGTGTGGCTTCATGAGGGGGTCGTCTTACACACCATCTACCTGCTGATGCTGCGACCTGGGTTGTTTAAGGAACCACCATGCACATGTATAATTTAGGAGGACCCCCCACCCTGTAATAGTGGTATAATAGGAATCTAAGAGGACCCTAATATAATCCTTATTATCTCTTATAGCCACTATTACAGGGTGGGGGGTCCACCTAGTGTATAATGCAGGATCCAGCCCAGCAGTCGTCAAGGCCCCCAGCATTACGGCTGAAGGCAGAAACCAACTGTCCCTGTACGTGCAAGACCGTGGACTGAGAACACTCTAAGTGCAACCTGAGCGCACTCCAAGACCTACAATCCATCTCCAGCGCGAGGGCACTTCAGGCAAGAAACAACGAGAGAGCCATTTAGGGGTTTCCCAAAACTAGGGGTACCATTTTGGGTGTCTATAAAATACGGCTTATAGTATTCTGGAGTCTATATTGACATCTTGAGACGGTAATACACCAAAATGGGCTCCCCCTCATTTACCACATAAAAAATTAAGGTGGCCCAATGACAGAGCCTTAAATCTTTGAAAACCCTCATAGGTAGTTCCCATTTTTGAACCCTAAATATTAGGTGCCGCAATCTAGCTTATAACCAAATGGGGCCCATGGTTTTGAGAATAACCCCAATACAAAGCCTACTGACGAAGTCTATTCCCTGACTCCCTGCTACCCTTCAGATAGCTGCTGCCGAGGGGCAGTGGCCCAGTTGGCCTAAGCTCTCTTAACTGGCCTTTGGTTAGCTCGGAATGAAGGAATGGATCCTTATAGTAGTCTCTATAGAACCCATTATAATACAAAATTCCGCTGCCTTTTCCATTCCTTGCTTCCCAGCTACCCAAAATCCAGTGAACTCTCCAAGCAGGCCGTTGTATACCACGCAGTTTAGAACTTTGAGGCTTCGATTTTGCTCTCTAGGGGTTTATGGATTTAGGGTTTAGGGCTTCGAGCAGAGTGGTTTAGGGCTTAGGGTTTAGGGCTTAGGAGGGCTTAGGGGCCAGGTTTTAGGGTTTAGGGTTTAGAGGTCGTCATAGCTTACGCGTTCCGAGACCGTAACCTACGTGGAGTCCTGGAAGAATTGAACCCGTCTCCCAGATGCTAAACACCGCCCACCCCTTAAACTACGAATGTGTGCGTACATATACAGAGAAGTAGACAAAAACCTACCTACCTACCTGCCTACCTACCCCTACCTACCTACCTACCTACCTACATACATACATGCATGCACACAGACAGACAGACAGACAGACACACAGACAGACAGACAGACAAATGCATACGGGGCGGGGGGTGTTTTATTTTGATGGGGTTGTGACAGAAGGGATACAGGAGCTGACAAGCTTGCTAAGACCAACTAGCTTCCAAGTAGGTTGGGATGTGTAGGTTTCAGGCTTCAAGACTTAGGGCTCCACGGTCCTGGTTGAAATCGAGAAGAACACAATTATAATCCCCTCCACAATGAGAAAAATCACCCAAAAGCGTAATTTTCTTTGGGGCAACGATTTCCACTAGATTTTAATTGATTCTAAATAGACTTTCCGACGTACCCTTCTGGCATTATTATTCCGGGGGTCCCCCGGGACGGAGATAGATCAATCGAAGGGGGGGGGCGGGGGGGATTCTTAATACGAAGTCAACATGAAACCCGCCCCCTACAGAAACATGAGTTCCCAATTGAATTTCCTTACTCTGTTCCACTTGATTGCCCATTATTGGGGTAATATCTCTATATGGGTGGTTGTCAAAATGATGGTCCCTTTTTGGGTACCCTAAATATTAGGGGCCGTATGATAATAGGGACCCCAAAAAGGACCATAATTTTGACCACCCATATACCCTATAATCCCCTAACCCATTGTAGTAGTTTCCATTTTCTTTTCCATTATCCCCCATATGACCCCATATATCTTTTGCGTTCCACCCATATAGAATCCTTGAACCCGTACTCCCTTAGCCCCAGACCGCAGGCGCTAGCTCCCCAGCTGTACAGCTTCCCATGGATCGTGACGGCCGCCTCGGAGGGTTGCTCACATTGACTGGGATATAGGGTTCACATAGATTTTATGTATGTATATATAAATATACATATGTATATACATATGTATGTATGTATGTATGTATGCATGCATGTATGTATACATACAGTAGGGTTTAGGCTTAGGGGCTTAGGGTTGAGGGTGCTCAGGATTTTGGAGTTTATCGTTTAGCGTTTAGGGATATTTCCCCAGAGAACCAAATCGAAAAGAAGATTGAAAAATGAAATGGAAACTGCTACATATGAGCTATAGGCTACACGCCAAGTATCCCCCCTAATGTCCCCTCTAGTAGTCCCCTATATAATCCCTTAGGTAACCCCCTTAAGGAGTTTAGATTGTGGCTCATAAGTGGCAGGGTAAGTTTGGCGGCCTTTGAAAACTATTCTTTATGGCTTTCTGGGGTCGGGGGGAAATTGAGGGTAATAAAACCCAAAAACCTATGGTTTAGGTTGGGTACTGCCCCCACCCAGTAACAGTCTATATTAGGGTTCCTATTAAGGGTTATATATAACCATATTATAGTTATTATCCAACTGTTACTGAGGGGGGGCAGTACCCAAGGTTTAGGGTTAAGTTAAGGGTCTATGGTTCTTTGAACCTACCCCTGTTAGGGGCCTGGAGCCCAACCCGAGCCCAGAATCCTTCAACCCTGGTCCTAAACCTCTGAAGTGTAGCTATACCTGTACCCTGAGCCCTAAAAACTTAGGGTTTAAGGGTTTAGGGTTTCGGGTTTAGTGCAAATAGTTCCAAGAAGCAGCCGGTAAATCCACATCACCAAGATGGGGCTTCGGCTGTATGGCCGTCTCCCCCTGCTATCTGGCCTGGGCCACCAGAACTTCAAGGGTTTTGGGGTTTGAGGTTTCTTGGTTGGCCTTTGGAACCCTTTCAAAATATTCGTATATAGGGTTCCTTATGAAACCAGTTAGGGAAAATGTTTAAGTATCCCAAAGGCCAACCCAGTTTTAGGACTGAGGGTTCAGGGTTTGGGGCTTAGGCTATGGGAAGGTGCGCACTGGGCTTCTGAGATTGGATCATGACTTCTGGAAGGCTTGGCACAATTCAAGGGGTGAAGTACCTTGCAGAGGCCATATACCCCCCATATTCAGGCCCCAATAAGGCCAACTACCCTTGTCTCCGAAGAGGCCCTGTACGACAATCCCTACTCAGAGTTTGCACGCTGGTTTGAACCTTGAAGCCTCGTCGGCTTGAAGAGTGAGGGGCTGAGAAGCTTGGGCTCATGATTCCCAAAAGCTTCATCTTCATCTCATTAGTTCTTTAATAGGGAGTGAGGGAATCTATTCTATAGGAATTATCGATGAATTCCATAGGGATTGTATTCCCTTCTTCCCTACTAGGAACCAGTAAGTCATGGTGGGATTGCCTCAAAGGACGAAGGTAAGACTTGGTTTTTTTGCCGAAGTTGCGTTCCGTTTTGGGGCTCCCAGCATCGGAGTTTCTAGGCTTGGGCAAGTATATGGGGACTTTAGGGTTAGGATTAAGTTTGAATGCGACCCATCTGCCAAGCCTAGTGCCAAAGTCGGTTCAGGTCAGTCGCCTTGCACCAAATTTTGAGTTGGCATCAGCCCAGTATCCTGGCTGTAGAAGTCCAGAACAAGAAAGTCTGACTACACACTGGGGCCAAATACATATTCCCCAACCGCATTAAATTACGTTCTAGCAGGACCCAATATTGATGCTACCTGCGAGCTAGGGAAGACAGCTGCCGCAAATCAGCAACCTTACATGTTTGCTTGCAATAGCTGGGTCTGGCAATCCCGCGATATGTTCCCTACACCGGATCTTGTATGAGTTCCTCACCGTGGGCCCGAGTCCCAAACGAACGCACGCATCTATCTATAGGCATTGTACGGAGATTCAGGCAGGTAATTATTGGTGGGGCTTAGTAAGGAATAAGCGCATGGATTATATTCCCTTTTTCCCTACTTACCACCAGTAAGTGACACCCTGTCACCTTGTATACAGCCCTTCGCTCTCAGGCCCACCTGCCCTGGACCCCGGGTAAGACAAAAGAAAGATCGCAACTTTTTCCGTGACACCTACAATCTTACTGGTCGTCAGTAGGGAATGAGGGTATATACCCTAAACCCAGACCCTGTAGAAACACGGAACCCTGTTTCCGGGACGCCCCGCAGACCCGGATCCGTTTGAAAGCCTCTGGCCAGGTCGGTCCACTGCAATTTAAGGTTGAGGATTTACGGTCTAGGGTTTAGGGTTTAGGGTTTCGGCTTTTTTTTGGGTGGGTCTAGGTTTTAGGGTCTAGGGCTTAGGGTTTAGTGCTGCTTCAAAGAGGATTCTTCTTTTGGGGCTTGTAGTTCAGCGTTCAAGGTTTAGGGTGTATCCTCCAACGTTGGAATCCAAATTTACGCGATTTACAGGACGACAGGTGTCCTTGAAACCTCTAAGATACCCTAGGCCCTTCAACCTCAGACCCTAACTGGATGTTCTGGAAAAAAGCACTGTATTCCGGCTTTTTTTTGCCTTTCTCAGATCGAAGTCATCTTCACAACGCAATCGCCTGTAGAACACCCATATACCCCTATATAACCCCAAATAACCCCTATGTAGCATGTAGCCACCACTTCTTGGGCATTTTGTATAATTGAGATCAAAATCACCTTCAACCGTGATCCAACGAACCCTGACCCCGGCCGGCCCCCTACGCCCCTAAACCCTAAACCCTAAACCCTGAGTCCTAAACCCTAAGTCCTAAACCCTAAACCCTAAAATCCTACACCCCTAAACCCTAAACCCTGCACTTACCCTAAAATCCTACACCCCTATACCCTAAACTCAACAGTCCCAAAATCCCAAGACCTAAAGCCAAAACCCTTAATTTCAGTTTATAACTCCGTGCCTTGATGAGGCCTGCGGTAGGCTCGTAAGGGTAGCCATCCTGGTCCTTGGGCAGGTCCTGCAATGGGTCAACTGTGAATTTCCCTCCCCCTGAAAATAGGGTTTAGGATTCCCACCCCCACCCTTGCATTCTCAATACTCCTATTGTGGTATATTTGAATATATTGGGAACCTGTAACATTCGAGGGGTGGGTGTTTAATATTAGGGAGAGGGAATTACTTGGTCTAGGGCTTCCGCGAAAGGAACCATGTAACTGCAGACACTTTGCTACAAGGAAAGAGCGCCCAAAGGGCCACTCCCCAACAACATAATACGCGAGGAGAAAAACACTCTACGGGGGGAAAGGTTTTAGGGAGGTTGGGTTATTATGGTTTCCCACTTCATCAGAAGAGTATTCAGGTTGGGCTATGGCACAGCAGCAGCACTATGTAAGAAGCATGTACCTAATATCTCCATCCCTTATCTCGGTACGCAGTTGAAGCCCAACCCAAAACGTACAGTGGATGAAGGAAATCCTGCACGCCTATACGTCATGCTGTAGCAACTACTCTGCATTGGGGATCCCAGCTGGTACCCTAAACCCTACACGCCTACACTGGTACTAGATTTCATCGATCCGCCGCCGCACAGGGCTTCAATTCACCCACTGCACCTTCCCGTCATAGCCCTGGTTTAACCTCCCTCAGCCCTAGTCCCTAAACCCGAAAGCCTAATCCCTAAACCATCCTAAACCCCTATCCCAGGATGGATCCTCCAGGGATGGAAAGCCCAGCTGACCCATCTCCCCACTGCCCCAGGAATGCACCTCAGCGGATGGGGTAGGGCGAGAATGAGGGTTGAGGGCTTAGAACTCTGGATGCAGGGCTTCGGATTTAGGGCGAAGGGGTCCAGATTTGAGGCTTAGGGCTTAGGGTCCAGGATTTAAACTTAAAGGTTTAGGATTCGGCCTGCAGAGGTCTCGCAACTTGTAAAGGGGGGCACTATGAGGTTCTATGCCAACTTGAGAAAGCAGAGTGATCGACCTAAGCTCGAAAAAAGAGTTGGATTCAGCCCTCACTCAGGAACAGTAGTATAGTAGGTATATGCATGTGTGTGTACATATATATATAGAGAGAGAGAGAGAGACAGAGATGGATCATGATGGGTACACCTATACCTTGTGGTTACTGGTAATGGCTAGGGGCCTAACCTAACCATGACCATGCTTACACTCTGGGTCTCCATCTTAGTTTTGGTTAGCTGGGAATGGAAAAGAAGATGGAAGCTACTATAATGGGTTATATAGGGGCTATTTTGTGGTATATCGGATTTTATAATGGTTATATAGGGATAATGGGAAAGAAAATGGAAACTACTGCAATGAGCTATATACGGACCACTATAATAAGGATCCATTCCTTCATTCCTAGCTAACCAAAGGCCATCTTAAGAATTATCAAACAGGGGTGCGGGTAGTTCATGGTTGCGGTACATCGGGGCTTAGGGCTTTAAACCTAACCCTCCCCTAAGATTGTGGTACATCTGGGTTTCGGGCTTGGGGTTCTTTCATGAAAAGCTGTCATGAAACTGCCGTGCGTTGAGGCCGGCACATCACCGCCGATCGGCAGGGCCTCTTCCAGGGAGAGGTGCCGGGTTGGAGGTTGGCATTTAAGCGCTTAGGGTTTGGGGTCTAGAGTGCGTAGGGTTTAGGATCTAGGGTTTGGGGTTTAGGATTTAAGGTTTGGGGTTTAGGTCTTAGGAAGTTGCTGCTAAGGGACGAAAGGAAACCCAATCCCTACATAACCCCCCAGAATCCCTGTAAAGGGAACCCCTTCAAAGGGAACCTATTTTGGTAACTCAACTTACACTCCTCAACAGCAACCCAATTCAAAAGGACAGCATCGGAGTATGCTACTTTGCCGCGCCTCATAGACCCCTTCGCTTTGAGGGGAGGTCATTGCAGCATGGAAAGCGGAATTCTGGCAATGGTCTAGCCAAACCATGCGCTGGGACCCTTATCAAAAAGTAATAGTATTACTTTTGAATAACAATAATTATAATCCCTAAGCCCTGAGCAAAAGTTTGAGAAACCTCGTTTCAGGACATCCCGAACTCGTCAAATCTTCCTGAATGACAAGCCCTCCAGCTTCAGGTGCGCTACCTCGGACCTCCTTGAACCATGTTGAGAAGTTCGTTGATGGTAGACGGATTCTCCAGGAACCCCTTCAGGAAGCTCCCAAAACCCTGAGCCCTCTGCCCAAAAAATCTGCTTAGGCTAAAATGAACTCGAGATGGCGATCAGATAAGAAGCATTGGGCCACGGCAACTGCCGTAAAGTTTGCCGTGCAAATATCATACAGATAATTCCTTTGCTGTTCGTGGAACTCTGAGCTTTCCTGTGAAGATACGGTTAGAAGAGCCTCTACACCAGACAACAACTACAATTGTAAAAACGGTCTGCCGATGCCGCCCCCACCGCCACCGCCGCCGCCGCGATGGCCACCACCACCACCACCGCCACCACCACCGCCGCCGCCACCACCACCACCACCACCACCACCACCACCACCACCACCACCACCGTGACAGCAACCTTGCATGATGGCTACACTTATCATTTCTGCGATCAACGTGGCCTGCACGGGCGCCATGCCCCTGCGTTCGCCCGCCCCCTGGGATGGAGCAGAAAGCAGATTCAGAGCATATGTTGGCGTTTATCATATTCTTACAAGGTTTGGAGTTATGTATGTGTACATATATATGCATATGTATATATATATAAATAGGTAATTCGCTGTTCCAGAAATAGGGTTTAAATGCAAGGATTCGAGGGAAGGTTTGGGCCTCTGAATGTCTAAGCGTGTTCCGCCACACAAATCATCTGGATGTGACGCGCCCTGTTTACTCACAATGTTTTCTGTTAGAGGTTGCTGGCTCACAGCAACCCAAACAGAGCATTCCTTGGGCAAACATCCTCCACCTGCAGAGCTGCACCGCAATTCCAAGACCCTTATCCCTATATAACCCCAATATATCATAGTAGTTTCCATTTCATTTTCCATTGTTCCTATATAACCCCAATATAACAGGGATTCTAAGGGAATTTTGGGGCCTCTATAAGGAATTTCAGACCGTTCTGCAGGTCTCTGTCATGCATCCGTCACAGCTAAGGACGATATACAGAGAGACAAACAACCTGAAATACGAAACCAAAGCACCAATCGCAAGAACAGTACCCCGTTCTCTGGGTAGCTGCAACTCCAACCCAACAGCCATCGCATCCGACCTTGCAATCCCCTCCGGAGTCAAAAATCCTAATCCTGACAACTGAGCCTACTCACAACCCAAATCTCGCATCCAAAGCAATCAACCCTAAACATAAAACCTAAGAATCAGACACCCGACAGACAATCCTCGAGCCTGGACTCAAGACCCCTAAGCATTGCAAGATTCCTGAACTTCTCGAACGGGAGGTCCCTAGGCCCAAAGGACTCCAGCAGTAATACAGGGACTCTAAGGGAGGTGCAGGGCCTGTATAGGAATTATGCAGGGATCGTTTTCAGAAAAGCCCCCTTCTCCAAGTGGGCAACTCTCCTCAGAGATGCCCAAGCAAGGGTTTAGGGTTTAGGGAAGGTAGTCTGCACATCTTGTGCCAGCAGCTATGGAAGTGGTATAGCCACACCATCATGTTAACAAGTACTGCAAATAGGCCTGTCTCAGAATTCCCAACCGAGGCCCCCTATCTTGAGAAATCCCTAAACCCAAAACTGGCTGAGGCATTCACAGGGCTGCAGAGACAAGATCTGGCTGAAAGCACTCCCGGCGGGGTTTGGCTGTGGGCTTCTGGATAAATAGGCTTGCAAAGGGTATATGGGTGGATCTTAGGGTTTCCAACATTAGCGGAGCTTCGGTGTGGGTTTTGTGGGTTTAAGAGTATGGGGTGGTGGAGTTTCGGAGGGCTGCAGATGCTCTAAATCCTAAACCCTACACCCTAAACCCTAAGCCCTAATCTTTGGTAGGCTCCGGAATCTGGGGTTGAAGCGAGTGGGTGGCTTCTTCAAGCCCTAAGAAATCATAAGCTTCAAACCTTGCTTGCAGTAGATCAAGTTCCTTAGGTTACTGTCCCCTTGGCAGGGTTTCAGGCTTAAGGGTTTAGGGTTAAAACCCTAAACTCTAAACCCCCTAAATAATACCCATAGAACCCCTATATAACCCGGGTGGGGCCCCGTCCCCCACCTCTTCGTGGGGCTTCGAGCCGATAGACAGCGGAAGCTTGGGGTGGGGTCTAACTCTTGGGGCCTTCCATTAAAGGCTTTAGGGTTTAGAGTTTTGGATTTAAGGTTTAGGACTCAGGATTTAGGGTTTAGTGTTAAAGGTTTAGGAGAATCGAACGGAGACGAAAATGGAAAATGAAACGGAATCTCGGATTGTAGGGGGTTCAAGGAATAATATATAACGGCCTAAATATTTATCAATCTCCTTTTGAGGTCTATTTGTGGTGCCATCTACCATAATTAGGGAATCCTCAAGGGGACCCGATATAAGGGGGACCCATAAATGAGCACTCCCTAGACCTCCCTAAGCCTCCTTAAGCCTCCCTAGCTTAATGTATGGGGCCCCCTTCCATGGAGTCCCCTTAAGGTTTCCCTTACATAAGAAGGCCTCAACCCTAAACCCCTAAACCCTAAACCCTAAACCCTGAACCATAACTTTGGTGATCATTTCGTCCCCTGCCTTAGGGTCCAACCCTCAGGCTTCCGGGCCTTTGGCTTACCTACATAGGTTGGGTGCTGCCCCCAACCCAGTAACAGTCTATATTAGGGGTCCTATTAAGGGCTATATATATATATACACATGGGTTTAGGGTTTGGGGTTTGGGGTTTAGGGTTTAGGGGTCATATTAAGGGCTATATATATATATATATGGGTTTAGGGTTTAGGGTTTGGGGTTTAGGGTTTAGGGGTCCCATTAAGGGCTATATATAACCATATTAAAATTATTATCCAACTGTTACTGAGTGGGGGCAGTACCCAATACATAGGTATCGTTTGGGTCCTGTGTGAAGAGTTGGATACTATCTACAATACAACTATATAGAGCCCTGAATGTGAGCCCTATTTTGACTGTTAATGGGTGGGGGCAGGATCCAAGGTATTATCACCCTGTTCTAGAGACTTTTTTATTTCCGCATTTGACATCGAGCACTCATGTTTAGGAAATGTAGATATATGGTAGTTTCCCAAAATGGGGGACCCCAATACAGACCCCAAACTACTATAGTCCTTACTAAAGGGACCCCCAAGAAGGTACCCCTAATTTTGGGAACCCCCATATATCCTATACCCTGATCCCTAAACCCTGAGGAGGGTACCCAAAATGAGCCACACGGGTGTCACAGGCCAAGACTCCCAACGTTCTTCCAGCACACCTTAAACCCTAAAACCCTAAACCTTACACCGGGGGCCACCCTCAGCCATACAGTCCCGGTCATCTATAGTATCTATTATGGTAAGCGGAAGAAACCCTAAACCCCCCTAAGTAGATAGAATATTATGGGTTATATAAGGGATATATTGGGGTTATATTGAGATAATGGAAAGGAAAATGGAAGCTACTATTTAGGGTTTAGACTTCAGAGGATCTCTCCCAATTTGAACTTACAACTTGCTTTTTTGAGCCACCTAGGACGGGACTTGTTACAAAGAAAAACCCTGAAGTTCAGCCGGCCAAGGCTTTCAAAAAAAACTTGGTATAGGGAGTATAGGGCTTAGGGTTCCACCAACATTGTGGGGGGTGTGTCGAAATCATGGTCCCTTCTCGGGTACCTTCTGCAACTCCAAAAAGGACTGCAACGTTGACAACCTAACATGTACATAATCCCTGCAATAAGGGGACCGAAAAAAGGGATTCAGAGTTGAATATCAACAGCAGCCGCTGCGGACAGCTTTTTGGAGACTCCGGACGTCTTCCGACGAGCTATCCCGGGTTCCTGCACTTTTGGGAAGCTGCAATTCGGAGCTTCCAAAACTAGGGATAGCTTTTTGGGGGTCCCTACAATAAGGATTATAATATATTGGGGCCTAGTTGGGGTCCCCTATTTATGGAAACTACCACGTAAAGCTGAAGGTTAACACTCTTCAGAAAGGCCACGGCACAGCAAGAACTTGTACGTCCTGCATAATGTGAATGACTGTAGCACTATAGCAATTATACTAATAAGTGGTAGTTTCCCGAAATAATTAGGGGGGACCCCAACATAGACCCCAGCATACCTTACTACGGGGATCCTCAACATGGTGCCCCCAAATTTTGGGAAACTCTAAATCCTAAATAGCCCTATATATCCCCCGAGGCGACATTAGGATCTGAAAGCAGCATTTTGGGCATCGGAACATGATAGAGCATTCACAGAAAGTAGGACTTAGAAGCCGAAACCCAAATCCAATGTGCCAGCCCCTTAAAGGGATCCCAATACAATATGTGATGAAGAGAACCTATTGCATCATGCCATTTCTTCTCCAGTCCTCTAAACCCTAAACCTTTTTGTTAAGAGGAGGGGATTACTTGAGGGTCAGGGGGACTAGGTTTACAACCTAGAGTTTTGTAGGTGCCTGAATAGATACAAGATCGTTTTGAGGACTATCATTTCAGGTACCCAATGCTCTCGTATCTAAGGAATATAGGACCGTAGTGTTGGTGATTCGTCCTATAGAACCCCAAAGAACCCCAGTTTCCATTTTGCATTCCATTGTCTTTTCCATCTGATTCTCCCTTGTAGGGAGTATATCCCTAAACCTTTATGCCTGAATCGTACACTTTCCACTAAAACCCCCTTTAGGGGACAATAGACACTTTCGGCCGGAGCCGGCAGTAGTCTATTAATCCCCCACACACCCCTACACCCCCTATACCCGCCTACAACGTCCCCCATGAAACCCCCCTAAAGCCTAAACCCTAAACCTATTTAAAAAAACCCTAACCCTATAAACCCTAAACCCCTTTAAAAAAAAGCTTGCGAGGAACATACTATTCAGCAGGAGGCCGAGCCGTAAAACTGACACTGATGCCATGCCTCGAGCATGTACAGCAAACTCCTGGGTTGCTGTTATAGAGTTGAGGGTTTAGGATTTGGTTTAGAGTTTGAGGGTTTAGGATTTGGTTTAGAGTTTGGGGTTTAGGGGTTTTGGGGTCTAGGGTTTGGGGTTGAGGGTTTACAGTAAGGGTTTAGAGATCTATCGGGGTTAGGAAGTACTTGAGAATCACATGGAATATGGAAAATGATCTGAAAACCAGGGTGATATAGGAAGCGAACTTAAGATAAGTTACGGTAATGGATTGCCTGTATATAAGGGGTTCCGTGGGGTTTCGGGTCAAGTTACCATACCGTGGATCTACAGTAAATATTTGGGTTTTCATATCAGGCCAACCCTAAACCCCAAACCCTAAACCCCAAACCCTAAACCCCCAACACTAAAACCCTAAACCCTGAACCCTAAACCCTAAACCGTGACTCAATCTAGGTTCCTTAACAGCAACCCAAGCTCTCAGAGGGCTCCATTCACAGCAAGCGTGATGCTGCAGTCCCCCCGTGTATCAGTCAACATTTAGGTCTAATGTTTAGGGTTCAGGGTTCGGGGTTTAGGGTTTAGGGTTTAGGGTTTGGGGTGTAGGGTTCAGGGTTTAGGGTTTGGGGTTTAGGGTTCAGGATTTAGGGTTGATAGTGGCCCCATAGCTTACGGTGGATACTAACCCGGAGTATCCTGAACCTAGGGACTCATGGTGTCATAGATTAGTAAAGCCATGCCGGAGCTTTAGTATCAACAATATGTGGGGGTCTCCCAACATTAGGGGTACCTTTTTGGGGGTCCCCATAATAAGGATTATAGTATTTTGGGGTCTATATTGGGGTTCCCCTTATTTTCGGAAACTACTATGTGGATGCTACGCCCCCTCCGAGAAAGAGCCCACAGCCTCAAGCCAGTTTTCAGAGAGCCCTGCTCGAGCAGACTAGGTAGGTATCTGACAAACCACTGGTTTTATGTATAGTAATGATTATACGGGACTCTATGATATTACCTCGTGATAACGCGGGCTTTCCCACCTAGAAGCAAAACGCAGGCATATGCCTTCCCTGCGCCGTTGCGCAGGCTCAAGCTTGAAAATACCATGCCACGTGGGCGCCGAATTCAGCATGCGTGCGTCCAAACGCAACATAGCGCATCCTTGACCACAATCCCTATACCTGGCGTACTGTAGGGTTTAGGGCTTAGGGCCTTGCGTACTGTAGGGGCCTTAATAAGTACCCATGTCCTTTTGAGGTCTTTTTGCATTGCCCTACGCTACAAGTAGTCATCTAGGCTTCTACCTTACCGCCCACGCGCAGTAACAGTGGATAATAATTAGGGACAACATTCAACCGTGATCACACATATTCATAGCATACCCACTATGCAACTGTCAATTGGGAGGTGCAGTACTCAACCTATCCCTTTCTCAACCCGAAGGACTTCTCCATTTGCATTTGCAATAGCCTAGCCGCGGAGGGTACTCGACCTCAGCTGAACAGACCTTCTCATAACAACTCGAGTGGAACATGACACAAATTGCCAGTAGAGTTCATGAACCAAGGCGCACGCCCAAATGCCCCAACCCGGACCCAAAACCTACGAGCTTTCACCCCATGATGCAGAAGACCCACAACCCTAAACCCTGAACCGTATGGTGATCTCCATTTTCTTTTCCATTCCGCCACCCCCTACTCACAACCCTAAACCTAAACCTATGGCGGTTGTCATGTTCTTGTCCATTCCTTCAACCTATAAAACCCCTAAACCCTAAAGTAGTAATTTCCATTTTCTTTTCCACCATCCATCAAATCTCTATAAAACCCTATAAAACCCATTAAATGGGTATGACTATTCCCTTGTCTCGTGGCCTCTCTCAGATGCCTTGCCTCCGTCTGAGACTGCTCCAGTAGCCTGGAGCTTGGCTTTCTTAGGGCTTTGCTGGGTTGCTGTTAAGGAACTTAATCGAAGTTATTATAATGTGTATATATATATGTGTATACATGTAGGGTAGTTTGGGTATATAGGGTTTAGGTTTAGGGTTACCATAATGCGTATACACAGTAAATAATAGGGTTACCCCAATACAGTAACTTAAAGTAATTTCCTTAACAGCAACCATTTTAGGATGGCGGGCTGTCAAGTCTTAGGAAAAGCTGGCTGTCCTTACGGTTTAGGCTTTGGGGTTTCGGGTTTAGGGTAGTTAATGGTTCAATTATTAGGGCCTTGGACATGAGGTTATACAGGGTCATTTAGGGCTGTACAAGGACATGTAGGTTCATACAAAGATTAAGCATGTTATCCCAATAGTGGAAAATCCAATGGAAAAGCACCTGGAATGGAGACTGGGTTTATAGACGCGCTTCTGAAAGAAAGGAGATGGTTTCGGTTACCCCAAACCCCAAAACAAGGACCCTAACACTATCATTTGACTCTTATATCGTCAGTATGGCAAGGCTTCGGGTTAACAAAATCCTCTCATCAACACAGGCTGCCTCACGCAAACGAAGAAAACGGCTGCTGGTACGGAAGGCATGGAAACCAAGAATGGAAACTAACACCCTTCTATATTCTTGATACATATGTATATATACCCCTATATAAACACTATGCATCCCCTGTACACCCCCGTAAACGAATCATAGAATCTGGGTTATAGTATAGCCACTCTTGTAAATAAGCCTACCCTCACCACGAGACCGATCCATAAGGGGAATGTATGGGGTTAAGGTTTAAAGTGATTTAGGGTGGTTTTCAAAATTATGGGCCTTTTTTGGATCCCTTTTATCATACGGCACCTAATATTTAGGGTACCCAAGAAGGGACCATAATATTGACAACCACCCGTTTGGGGTTTAGGGTTAGGATGCAGGGTTCAGGACGTAGAATTCAAGGTTTTAGGATCCAGGAGGAGAAATGGGTTGCAAGGCCCAGTACCAGAAACAGGGGGACCCCAACATAGAAAAAACATAAAAGCCCTTAATAAACTCCTCTAATACTTTCCTCTATAACCCGCTTCTAAGGAATTTCTAGGCCAAAGCTCCTATGTTGAAAGTCCTCATGGGAGGGGAGAGGGACCGCTAATTTCCCGAAACCCCGAACCCCACATGTTCCAATGTTCATATATCCCTCTACAACAGCTACATTTCCCCCATTAACCCCTTTAACGGGATTCTTCTAGGCATCACCGCAATCCGTTCTTACTGCCTACGGAGCATCAGAAAGGCCAGGCGGCCAGCAGCGTCCAGGTCTCTGGCGTGCGCATAGCCTACAGCTACAGGTTTTGGGAAAGCCTAAACCCTCAACCCTAAGGGCCTTTTGAAGATTCCAGGGCCCCTGTGAGTCCCTAGAACACGCACACTTCATAAAACCTCTTTGAGGACAATGACTGCGAGGGAGAATGACCCAACCTAAGCTCTAAACCAACCTACTATTTCCCGCAAAATCGAGGTGCCGCACGGCAAGGAGGTCCCCAAAAGAGCTCAAACGCGACACAGGGGTGATTTGGGAAACACGACACGATAACAAGACTTAGCATTGACCAAAATTCGAGGATTCTGGCGCCAATCAAAAGGAAGAAAATGGAAAATACAATGGATGAAGTGGAAACCGGGTTGTTGTGGCGGTTCACAGGGACTACGGTCTCTAGTAGTTAGGCATCCCTTTTTGGAATCTCCACTCCGAGGATTGTAATACATGGGGGTGTATATGGGGTCTGCCCAGGGTTTTGGTTTAGGGCTTAGGGTTTAGGGTTTAGGGTTTAGGGTGTAGGGTGTAGGGTTTAGGGTTTGAGGCTCTAGGGTCGAAACTACCACATTCTTGAAAGGGATAAGGAGCCTAGTGTTTCTCCAAACTACAATCCTATGTACATCCTGAACGAATGCTAAGTTCGAAGTCATCGTTCCCATTGCTTGGAGAAAGCTCCTTCACATGTATCCAACACGATCTTCCAACACCGCCTGTCTTACAAAACTAACCCCATGCCTATATCATCCCCATATGCTCCCAGTGTGTTCCCTCTACGACTCAAAGCAGTTTTAAAATCCAGGTCCTCGACGTTAAGCCTGAAACCCAAAACCAAGTAAACCTTCTCAATCCTCCGCCTTGACCCTACCCCAATCGCTGAATCCCAAACCCTAAGCAAACCCTCTTAATCCTAAATCCTTGACCCGCCATACCCCAACTAGACAAAATCAATCCTCAACACTTAACACGACATAGAAGCCCGGGCCGTCCGGCCTTCTTGCCACTGATGGCCGATGAACCAGGTCGAAAACCTGGGAAAGGGAGTTTAGGGTTTGGGTTTAGGGCTGGGGGTTTTGGGTGGGTTTAGGCTTCAGGGCTTAAGTGTTTTAGGGTGCAGGACGTAGGGTTTAGGGCTTAGGGTTTTGGCCGGGGCTAGGTACGTGTATTACGAAACACATATGTTGTTGATGACAGTTGTTCAAGAGACCATAGGATACCGCCTGATTATAGCTTGGAGTTCCCTACCTAGTTTTTGGGGGGCATGAGAAAGACAAATTTTAAAAGGTTAGGAAGCGCATCTCCTCATCCCTACAGAAGCCTTCTTCCCCACCCCATATACCACCACAAATATTACCGTATGATGGAAGGGTGGTGGTGGGAGGGGGAGTAATACTGGGAGAGGATCTTGTATCATATCGCATCACAAATCCAAAATGCTTTAGCAAGCCAACCTGGGGCCCCTCAGCCCGCCATGCCGTAGCACCCTGGTGCTTTGTAGGGAATGCAGGCATGGGTATGGGCATAGGGCATGTGCTGCAGAGATCATGCTTGGACTAATCTTGACTATAGGGATCCAGTACCCCATTTCCTTCTAAACATCAGGTAGTTACAGGCTATCAGGGTCCACCTGAGCAAATACCGCTTTGGCAGTCCCACGAATCTCCGTCTCCTGTTGAATGATGCTTAGTAGGGGATCATGGGGTCACTACGGGGGATTCCAGAAGAACCCATGCAGCAACAAGCAGATGGGCTATAGTCTAAACCCCTAGTATCCCCCCCAATAACCCCTCTATATAATCCCCTATACATATATATATATACATACCCCTTTAAGGAGTTTAGACTGTAGCTCCAATGGTGGAACTTTTAGCGGGTGCAAAGGGTCTACCCAGCGTGAGGGTAGGGTTCAGGTTGGTTTGAGTTTTTGGGGTTGGACCCAAGGATCTATAGTCCCCCTTAAGTAGATAGAATATGCCTTTGGGTACATTATAATAAAATTCCCCTATTCCCCATATTCTATCTACTGAAGAGGGACTATACGTTAGAGACTTTGCAGGTATGATAAACCGCACAGGCCCCCCATAATGAACCCGGACACCTCCCAGCAAGTAGGGCAGAACCTTCACAAAGCCCCCCCCCACTTTAGGGTTTAGGGTTTAGGGTTTAGGGTTCAGGCCCTTAACTCCAAGGAGAGGGCCTGAGAAGATTGGTGATCTTCAGCCGTCCACCCACCGTGGGGCTCACCCAGATGTGGCGGTCGTTGGGCGAAAGCATAGCCTCAGTTCCAAGGGAAGATGCTGGCAAAAATTTCCAATGACATACTTCTTTGACCTCTATCTCCCTATGCATCCCAGTAGATACCTACACACATAGCCATATAGTCACCCTTAAGTAGATAGCATATGGCTCTGGGTATGTTATAAAAAGATCCCCGGATACCCCATATTCTATCTTCTTAAGGGGGACTATATCTCTATCCGTGTGTATCTTCAGCTGTCCCTACATATCCCCCTACAACGCATTTTCCAGAGCACAGGAAATCCTGGGCCTGAAAGACCCATTCTGCGATAAAAAAAGGGATGGGACTTGGAGAGTCACGTAGCCTAGAACCCCACGACTTAGGGTTTGGAGTCTAGGGTTCAGGGTTCAGGCTGCAGGGTTTGGGGTTTAAGGGTTTAGGGGTTTGCGGGCATTGTGGATTTAAGGTTTAGGGTTTGGGGTTTGGGGTTTGGGGTTCAGGGTATGGGGGGTTCCAAAATAAAGGGGGATATAGGTTAGATGTAGGGATCTCTGCGTAGGGTTTGGGGCTTTGGGTTTGCAACAGCTAGGGGTACCTTTGTGGGAGCCCCTATAAGACAGTATTTGGCAGCCAGCATTCGAGCCCACTATGTATCCAAACTACCGACCTATTATTTGTATGTTAGGATAGGTCAGGTCTACCTATCTTAGCATACATATCCCCAGAGCCATCAGCCTTACTCCATAAACCCTCTTTTTCCACCTTATGGATCCTGAAAAAAATCGCCCAAGACCCCAAGCCCCTCTAGGCACAAGAAAAGCGTTCTGATGATATAGTCCCCCTTAAGTAGATAGAATATGGGGTATATGGGGATCTTATTTTAATATCCCCAAAGCCATATTCTATCTACCTAAGGGGGACTATAAACCCTAAACCCTATACATTAAATCAGGGAAAGGAGCCTTCATCACCTCAGCGGAGTATCTTCTTTGGGATTTCTTAGGCGTTTCGCGTCTTGATTCGTTGCGTTCACACCTCTCCAGGACTTTCTAGAATTTGGGCATCAGGGCCAAGGGATCTGAGGTTTTGGGTGGAGAGCTAGACTGCAGCTTCTGAAGCTCCAACATCGAAAGCTCCAAGATGTTTTAGAAGCTCCAGACCCCGAGCTTCTAGGTGTCGAAAGTTAGTGTTAGATCAATCCCACCTACAGTAGTGGCCCCTAAACATGAGTTAGTAGGGCCTTAACATACCTACGATAGTCCCTTGTGTTACCCTTTACTGGGTGCGGGACTGACCCAAGGTTAGTGTATGATAGCGTAACATTTCTGGGCATTTACCCCTCAATGACAACTACCTAAGAAGTTTATTGCAGGCATCTAACTTGAGTTCCCCAGCTTTTCCTGAAACATGGTTGCACTAATCCCACCTTTTTCTCAGCAGGAAATATGTTAGTATTATCCCTATATGGTATACACTCAGATTCCTTACTAAGAACCTGTAAGTACTGCCCTGGTCCCGTGGAGACAGGTCGCAGGCGCTGCGGAGGCGGTCAGATACAAAGCAGTGCTGGCGTGGGTATGAGCAAGAAAGCAGGGAGGAGTATATTCCCTTATTCCCTACTAAGCACCAGTAAGGCCATTGATACATAAGAACACCTAAATCTCCTAATGACCGTAGCTGTCAAGTTCATAGGCCCCTGAACATCTACAAACCCAACACCCTGCCCTAGACACACAAGACCTAAACCCCAACCACTAAACCCTACACCCTGGCCCTGACCCCTAAACGCCCCCACAAGCAACACAGAGATCTGTCACCATTCTGCTGAATATGGCCGCTCGCTTGCAGGGTTCTGCGATTGTGGTATCTGTGGGTACTTTAGAGATGTATGCAGCTCATAACAAGCCATTCACAAGGATCGCCTGAAGTACGTAAGGAACATGTACACACTGTACGGGGTACTTTGAGAAACTCCGACATACCTTACCAACTACACTCAGGCCTACCTTACCCTCTGAACTCTGAACCCGAAACCCAAAGCTGTTCCAAGCAATTCACGGTGCAATTCCAGATTGGATAGATTCGATCCAGGACACCATGGTGCCTGAGAGTTGCTTGGCTTGTGGCTTGCGCGGCAAAAGCTGCAGGTTTAGGGCTTACAGTACCCCCTAAGGGCCCTTTAAGTAGAATGCCGGGGTATATGGGGATCTTACAATGGTATTGGGCAATTCCATATTCCATCTACTGTAAGGGGACTATGGTTGTCTTTCGGAGAACTATTGTCACAGCCGACTACCCCTAAACCCTAAACCCTAAACCCCTAAACCTTAAACCCTAAAACCTAAACCTCTAAACCCTAAATCCCTAAACCCTAAACGCAGAAACCCTAAACCCTAAACCATCCATGAAACTCCGAGCTTTGGTGGCTCAGGATGCAGGAGGCTTTGCTAGAAATATCAGAAGGAAATGCTTGAAGATTTTAATCGGGTTTAGGGCTTCGGGTTTAGGGCGGAACAGAGTATGTTGGTGTAGTTCGGGGTACCAGAAGTATATCCGTGCATAGTTTAAGGAAAAAGGTGTTTGATTCGTTGCTACTTCTGCATGAAATAATAACAGAACCTTCGAATGCCTTGAGGAATACCTAATCTCGAGTGACTCTGATCAAGCCATTATCTTGAAACTGTGAAGCAAAGGCGGATAGCTGCCGGCTGGGCACACATATGATTAATAGTGCTTGTACATGGGTAATGGGCTCATATGAGCTCTACATAGCCTCTTCTGTCCTGTCTTATCATTGTCGAGGCCTTACCGTAATGGAGTCCCCGAATAAGCCCTACCTTAGCATACCTCCATCATCCCTCTCTCATGGGTTTTCCTGTACAATAGTCTTCTGGGAAACCTGTGATCTATGATGTAGAAGCCGCCTACATAATTATGAATCATTTCGGTCCCAAATCCCGAACTGATGCAGGAACTTCCATGTCTGTCCCATCATTCCCTTAGCTTACTCTAGCACATTATATACCAAACTCCTCCCTAGTTGGGCCCTGGAGCTGAAACAGCCCCAACCCCTAAACCCTAAACCAACCCTAAACATGATTCGCGCTGCATGTGGCTCGGGGCCGTGGTCTTGTACTCTCCGCTGCGCAACTGTCGCCTCAGCATTGAAAACGAGGGAGGTTGGGGCGGGTTAGGGTCTAGGGATTAGGTCTTCAGGTAGGGGGTATTTAGGGTTTAATAAGGTTCTACAGGGCCTAGGGGGTAGTTGAGAATCAAATGGACAAGAAAATGAGCAATGTAATGAACCGCTTCCAAGAAAGGAGGCATACTGCGAGACACTGGTGTTATCTACAATGAGCCATAGTCAACAACTCCTAGCTTCCCCCTTAATACCCCCTATGATACTCCCCTATATGATGCCGTATACAACCCCTTTAAGGACTTTAGACTGTAGCTCAATACCGTTGACACTAAAAGATCTGCAGTGCCCTACTTGGAGGGTCGAGGAGACTTTGTAAGTAGGTTAACAGCCCCTATAACCCATTTATTAACCCTAGCTATCCCCATTATTAACCAATTTACTAAGTCCCCCTAAACCCTAAGCCCTACACCCTAAGGGTATGACTACCATCTGACTGTTGTAGGGTCCCTATTATACATGGTCCTTGGGTTTGCCGAAGTCCCCTCCTTACCACTACGCAGCCCTATGGCTTCCGGTGTCAGATTTAAGATCATCTTCTGGTGGGGGGCGACTTTATTTCCATACTTATTACTTACATTATAGCTTAGGAGGACCCCCCAGCCTGTAATTGTGGTAGTATTCCCTATAGTCACTATTACACGGAGGGGAGTTCACCTATATCATGGCCCCTGCAAGAAACGCAGCGGCCACAGGATAGCAGCATCAAAAACCTACGTACCAAATCCCCTTAACCCACCAAATAGGGAGTGTAGGTTGTGACTTGAAAATGTGAACCCCAGTTTCCAATATTTTCCATTGTCTTGTGCATCTGATTCTCCATTTTCGGGTAATTTCCATAAGAAAGTTCAAGACTGGCGTGGATTGACCTGTCCAGCAGCGCGAATTCAAAGCAATCTCAGCCCGGCACGCGTAGTCGAAGAAGCAGTAAAGTGAAAAAGGATTCACCTGAGAAAGGGTTTGAACATGGGGCAGTTCCAGCCCTTCATCGGACTTGGGGTTTAGGGCTTAGGGGATTAGGGTTAAAGGGTCTAGGGTTTAGGGTTTAAGGGTTGAGGGTTTAGGGGTTTAGAGCTTGAGGTCTGAGGGTTTAGGGCTTAAGGGTTTAGGGACTGGGTTTTTGACGTTAGGCATTGAGCCCAACGCTCTGTAGAAAGCCATGACAACACCCTGAGTGCAAACTCTATGAACCTGAACCCTTGACCCCAAAACCCAAATCTTGAAGGCCAAGCCCCTAAATCCTATCCTCAAAAGCACGAACCCTGAAAAGCAAAACCCAAACAACGGCACAGGAACTATTGCCATTCCTTCTGAAATTCCCGTTTTAAAGAACTTAAACCCTAAACCTTAAACCCCAAACCCTGCAGCCTTTAAACCCTAAACCCTCAACACCCTAAATCCTACACCCTGAATCCTAAACCCTACACCTAAAACCCTAAACCTCAAACCCTAAAGCCTAAATCCCAAATCCCTAAACCCTAGGGGATGACTTTCACCTAACTCCGCTCCCAGGCGCCCCATCGCTGCAGAACGCCCCCAGATTGGGTACGAGCCTCCAGGGTGCAAGGCTCACCACCAGCCACACCTTTGACGGTTTAGGGCTTAGCGTTTAGGGTTTAGGGATTTAGGGCTTGGTGTTTAGGGCTTAGGGCTTAGGATTTGAGGTTTAGGGCCGGGTTTAAGGTTCAGAGTTTAGTGTTTAGGGTCTCGCCAATGAAGAAATAGGAGTTACAGGAAACATTTTCGGGGATTCTGGAGGCACTACTGACTTTACGTCCCGGTGGCCTTTTCCTAATTGCTGGGTCCCGTGAACACTTGTGCTATCTACCCTTGCAACGGCTATCTGCCCTTGCAACTATAGGAAAATACCGGGCACTGCCTGGATTTACCTCGTTTTGACGCTGGTTTCCCTGCCCAGTACTGCCGATACTGAAAATACCAGCGGCTAGTAGGGAGTGAAGGAACAGAATAGGAATTGGAAACTACCATGCTATTTAAGGTTTTGCGAGTACAAGGTTCCGAGTTTACAGCAACTAGCAGGGAATGAGAAAAGTGATGAAGGAAATATTCCGGTTGCATCGAGACTACCATAGCAGTCCATTCCTATATTTCCGACCCGACTTGCTTCTGTTTAAGTGCTCAAGAAGGCACATACGGGGATGTACAATAAGCATCCCATGACTTTCGGAGGTCAGGATCATCCCCCAATCTTGGAGTATTACACTTAACCCTTCACCGCCTTAACCCTAAAATCGGGAAGTTCTAGGGTGGGATTTCAAGGCTGTGTCGGAGTCTAAGTCTCAGAAGATGTTAGCAGACTTTGGTAACTTGTCTGGGTGCCGTGACGCTGAAGGATTGGCAGGGCAGATTCCTAGGGAGCACCGAAAAGGGACAGCCCTCAAGAAGGACTCTTTCGAACGGGATTACACCAGGGTGCTTAAAGGGTCGGTCCTATCTGGCGGCCCGGGGACGCTCTCTGAACTGCAGACGGAGTTTAGGATTCAGGGTTTCAGGTAGCGGCGCAATAGGTGTTAAAGGGAGTTCTCAAAGCCTAAGCACTTTCCAACGATGTGTGTGGTCTCTGATGTGTCATCACGTTAACCGCACCTCCTAGTCTCAAATTTGAAACTTCCTTGGCTCCTCACATGCCAGCCCTCCCCCAGTAGGGTTTCGGGTTTAGTGTTCTATGATCTGACCAAGGAACAGCAATTTCAGAACCTAAAAACAATTCCATTTCGAGCTGCGTCCCGTAGAAATTACCAGCCAAAGGTGAGATCGGGTAAGGTTGTTAAAATCTGCTGAGTATGATGTTCCATTGAACTTAACCTGCTATGCAAGCTCTGGCTGGCTGTTTGCCCGAAAAACCTTCATTGAAACCCGGATGAACAAAATCTGGGGCTTTGGCATGGCTGCTTGCTAAGGTAATGAATATCACTAGCATTAGCCATCAAACATACTCAGATAACCCAAAACAAACTCCAACTCCGAAGTAGCACTGGAACAGAAACAGCACAGAAGCGGAATAAAACCGCTTGCTCGATAGATCATTCCCAGCCTGAAAACAAAAAACCATGATAGAAACCACAAGTAATCCATGGATGATGCCTGCAGAGTTTGATCTAAAAATGGCAAGCACTGGTCATTTCACAATAACAGGAAACCTGAACTTCAGCCAACTTGGGACAATTATTCTAGATAACCCGCCATTGAAGGTGAGGTTGGGTAAGCTTGTTATAACTTGCCCAGTACATGGGTGGTTGTCAAAATTATGATCTTTTTTTGGGTACCCTAAATATTAGGTGCCAAATTATAATAGGGATCCAAAAAGCGACCATAATTTTTACAACCACACACATAGCCAGGGCACATTAGAGGACGCCAGCACAGCTTCCCGTAGCTCTTTTTGACTGCCGAAGCTATCCACAACACCAGGAACCATTGCGGGCAGGATGCCTGGGACGAAGCTTAGGGTAAAGGTTTTAGGCTACTTTTAGGGCTTGTAAAAGAACGTTGTAGGCCCTTTCAGGGTTCCATGTCAGCTTGGCGGAGGGTAAGGTTTAGAGTTTTGCAACTGGCTAGAGGTTTAAGTCTTATGGTGTAGGATGTCGGCTGCCGACTGCCCAAAACGTCATGAACTATTGCGAGCAGAATGCTTGGCATGAATCTAGGAAGCTGTTGCACTGGTTCCCGGCTTCGGGTTTCGGACGTAAGGTTCAGGGTGTACATCAGTGGACGCGTGCGGGGTGTACGCTTTTCTTTATATTTGGAGGCGCACAGCTTTGTGATCCCACCCCAAAAACCCAAAGTATGCTCATGTTGGGTTTAGGGTTCCTACCCCCCAAACCCCCTAGCAAGGGGGGCTTCCTCGTTTGTCGTTTCCCCCTGTCCTGCTGTTCACTCCTCGTCACTGCTGCAGTCAGCATCCTCAAGTTTCTGAACTTCAAGAAAAAGGACTCGAGCAGTGGACGATGCTGCTGCTGCTATTCAGACTGGCACTAACCTGTGGATTGCGCGATGGGATATCCACCAAAATTACGGTCCCCGCGGGGTACCCACCAGTAAGGTCCCAACATATAGCCAAGCCTTGAAGGGGCCATACCCAACTCTCGACCTTTAACGCTGCACCCTAATCACTACATCCTGAAGCCCTAAAGCCGCAACCCCGAATCCTGACCCCTAAACACCCAAGCCCTATACGGTAAACCCTCAAACTGCTTAGCCCTGAACCTCATCCCGGAACACTAGTGCCGGCAAGCCAACGCCCTGAACCCCATCTAGAGACCAAAAACGTAGTCCCTACTCAGTGAAAGTCCTTATAACCCCTACATACTCCCTGTTCCCCCATTTAAAGGGACCTTCCCCCAGCCCTAAAGCCTCAACCCTAAAGCCTCAACCCTAAACCCTCTATATCTCCCGGAATCCCTTTAAACGAATCCTATACCTAAACCCTAAACCCTCTATATCTCCTATAAACCCTTTGAAGGATCCCTAGATAAACCTAAAACCCTAAACCCGAAACCCTAAACCGCGCGGCCGACGGCCAACTTCCGAACACCGACTCGCAGGCGAGAGCTGGCAGCTTCCAGGCCTGCGCCTGAAGCTACATGGGCTTATAGTTTATAATCCCCCTTAAGTAGATAGAATATGGCTTTGGGTATATTGCAATAAGATCCCCATATACCCCATATTCTATCTACTTAACGGGGACGATAGGGTTTAGGGCTAGGCTTTTGGGTTTAGGGTTTAAGGTTTGGGTTTTAGGATTTAAGGCGTGGGGCTATTTAGGTCCCCTCAAAAGAGGGGAAGAAGCTGTATAAAGGGTGTATCAGAACTCCAAAAATGGGGCGCAACAAGCAAAAGCGAGCATCGACCCGTAAGGCCTCCACCGCTCGTCGACATCCCAGCCCTCGAAGAAGTTCATGGCCTGAAGCGGGCTGCGAACTCACGAAGACATGCAGCTTGGCAAAAAACATCTTGAGGCTCCCGCAGCTAGCACGGTGGACAAATCGTAATCTGTCCCGACGCCCAGCCGCCTCGCCAGCATCTCCGTGTGCGCAAGCTAGTCGCTGCATGGATACGTCTTTGGTGTGTCCATGGCCTCGGTGCTGCACACCGTGGAACTGTCACATTCCACTGAGGACTGGAAGCAGCACAAAGACGCAGCATAAGCAACAAAAACAGTGCTCCATCAGGACCTGGTACAGAGTGCGCGAGCATCGTCATCATGAGGGCCTCTTCGAGTTCCTCAGCACCGCCCTCCTCGATGGCAATGGCGGTGACGCGGCTGCTGGCGTTTGCTGCGATGCCCCTGACGCGCGGGTGAGGGCAATGTTGATGGAACACCAAGAGCACGGAAAACCCGCCATGGTCCATGGTGGGTAGCCTAGTCCAGCCTGACCATCCCGCCTGAAATTTCAGCCTCGCCCAAGGTTCGAGGCTTTGGGAGTACGCGGCAGGGAGCATTTTCGCTCAAAACGTGTTTGTGGAGTTTTTGGGGCCCTGGCCCAACCAAAGCCCCGCAACCAAGCGGCTGCAAGGCTGGGCGTCTGGACCTTCTCGAGGCCAGCCAAGGCAACAGCCTTGATTTCCTTCAGGCTGGCTGTCCTCGAAGTTTGTTTTTGAAACAATCTGCTCCGTATGCTCCAAGAAGGCGATCAGGTGTTCATCCACGGCCTGAGTAGTCAACGATCACAACCTGCGCCCCAAAGACGGCAGAAGGCTGTACGCACAACTTATTAAGGCCGCTGGCTGAACTGGTTCTCATCTCCGTCCATGTCGCCTAGGGCGCGCTACAGACACATAAGTCCCGCAAACCCCTGGCAGGATGAAACCAGGAAATATCCTCTCTTGTGCAAGCAGGCGGCCATCAGCCAAGTCAGTGTTCATGCGGCCGGTCCCTGAGCACCATGGCATTCATGGGCAGAGGACCTGCCTGCAATACAGTACTTGTAGGGATATATAGATATAGTATGTGTATATATATATAGAGTGGAATCGAGAAGCATGCCAGTCTCCCTGTCATTGTTCACTTGATGTTACATTATTGCTCTAATCACTGGGCGGGGCTTGCCCTAGACCCTTAGACGTTAGATTCTAAACCCTAAAGCCTAACCCCTAGTCCCTAAACCCCAAACAACACCCTAAACCCTGAAGCCTGAGCCCTCACCCTAAACCCCTTCTTTGCCGCACCCTCTCTCCTTTGGGGGTAATGAAAACACCTCACCCAATGATTACAAGTACTCCCTTTCAATATAGAAAACAAACAACAGTACCATGCAAGACGCCAACATCCTTAGGGCCTGGGTATTGGAGGGAAAGGATTGTCATGGGTTCCCCTACTACTCCCCCCCATACTCCTGGTTCCCCCTTCATTAACCTTTATTAAGCTTGATTATTCCTAAAGACCACAGGCGGTAGTATAGAAGGGGGTAATATAAAGGGGGGTAGTAGGGGAACTTATGAGATGGGGACTACAGACTGAATCTGCATGTCCTTGCAGGACAGGACCCCTGACTGTCAACCTGAAACCGGTCCTTTCGGGATCACGTGGCCCACTGTAGCATCCAGCATCGTGCGCAGGCCTGGGCGCCAAAAGCCAAAAGCTTGCTGGTTCTTAGTAAGGAATATGGGGATATAAGCCTATCCGCCGACCTTGGGGGGCGTGTTGGATGCTTTCAGTAGACGGGGAAGGTGAAAACCCCCTTCTTTTCTCCCTTACAGCCGGAGGGGGGGAACTCCGGCCGTTTCAGCCGACTCCCACCCATTCGCCAGGTTCCATCCAGTAGATTTTGCAGAAACAAAGTGGAATCACTTTTGGGTTTTTTGTGGGGGCCTTGGGCGCCCCGGCCCCAACACCCCATGCCCAAACACAGGGTCAAAAAAGCCCGGCCTTCCTTCACCCTTGATTCCGGTGCCCAAAAACGCGGTGAAAGAAGCGCGGCTTCATTCCTGATTTTAGTGGCCAATTTTCCAGGATTGGAAAAAGTTTTTGGGTGTGTTTGTGGCGGTCAGGCCCCAAGCCCCTGGAGACCGGCCCCAAGCCCCTGGGGGCCGGGCCCCAAACTCCTGGGCCGCATGGTGACGGGCAAGCCGTGGCCCAGCCCAACATTGTCATCAACGTCGGTGGTCATCCATGGTAAGCTCTCATCAAGGATTGAACACAGCCAAACGCAGGGTGAAAGCAGCCCGGCCTTTTTTCACCCCTGGTTTTAGTGGCCAAAATCGGAATGAATTAAGGCCGGCCTTCCTTCACTCCTGGTTCTGACCAAAAGCAGGGTGAAAGAAGCCTAGCCTTCCTTCACCCCCGGTTCTGATGGCCAAACGCAGGGTGAAAGAAACCCGGCCTTCCTTGACACCTGGTTCTGGTGGCCAAAAACGGGGTGAAAGAAGCTCAAAAGCAGGCCTTCCTTCACCCCTGGTTCTGATGACAACCGCTCACGCCACGTTGCGACGTTCCACTTGCCGCGCGGCGTGGTCAGTTTGCGTCATCGCTTTGATACGCCGCGTCCGTCCCTTCTCCGCCTGTGGGGTCGGCGGACTGAGCCGGAGGCTCGTAAGTCCGGCCTGGCCGTCATGGTCCAGTGCGGATGCACGCCTAGCGAAGCTATGCTTATAGGGCATGTTTTTGGGGGGTCAAGAATTAGGATGATCTTTGGCTGCGTCTTTGAAGCTTCCCCCCACGCTATGGACGGTTCGGGGCATGTTTTTCAGGCCAACATCACACAATTGGGCCTTCGTTTCTCCCTTTTGGCCACCTCAACATACCTAGAGTTTTGGAGGGGTCTTGAAGCCTCATAGGTGTGGTGTCAAGAAGGAAATTAGGGGCCCAAACAGGCCCCATGATGCTCATGATGCTGGCTCTTGCGGGGCTGCAGAATGCTTAAAATGCGCTATACAACCACTCAAAATACATGCTGTGGGCAGTGTTTGTGGGTAGGATCTGCATTGTATGACAAGCATGAAACAGGTTTGGCGTGCATTGCCCAGGCCAAACCCTACAAATTGTGCATGTTGCATGGTTTTTGGGTGTGTGTGTGTGTGTGTTTGCCCATATTTCCAGCAGCTTTGAGTTTCCTAGGCTTGTCCACTGCGTGAAATGTGGCTGCTATTGGCAGCTGATTTGCTACAACAATGCACTTGCGGGCTAGAACATGGTCAGCCTGCACAAAGAACCATGTCTAAAGTCATCTTTGATGGCTTCTTTGAGTTTTGACCCCTCCTGGTCCCAATGAAGCCAAAATGGGGTCCCAACCCCATTTCGGGCCTCTTTCAGTTAAACGAGAGAGAACAGGGTTTTCAAAATCTAAAAAACATCCCACGTAACAAGAACATAACTTTTTCGTGCACTTCTCTCAATCAGGAGGATTAGCAGGGCTGGGCTGGGCTTGGCTTTCACTTGATAGCTGGGTGGGCAAGGGGGGCAGCGGCCAGGCCGGCACCTGTCGCCAGGCCCTAATATACTATATTCCCATATTCCCTACTAACAGCAAGGAAGAAAAACTAAACAGCTAAGACATGTGTCGTTCCTTTGCTGCGTTGATGTCTTGCCGGTTTTGCTTGAACTTGCTGCGGCTGGTTTTTACCATTTTGTACTCCATCCCCATCTGGTGGGCTTTGCATGATCCACCTTGCTGACCCTAAACCCTAAACCCCAAACCCTACACCCTAAACCCTAAACCTAAATGCCTGGGGTCCTTAGGAATTTTAAGCTCCCCACAAAACCAAGAGGATCTACACCGGAGGCCAAGCTTTCTGCAGAATCTGCAGAAGCCCCCCTTCATACGGAGGCTGGCGCCGTTTAAGGGCTTAGGGCTCTTGGAGTTTAGGGTTTAGGATCTAGGGCTCTTGGGATCCCCATAACTAAACCCCAAACCCCTAAACCCTAAACCCCAAGATTACCCACTATTACTATTCTCATTATTGTTAGTACTATTCTTCCCTGGAGTCCCCATAACTTATTACCAATTATCATCTTGAGGCTCATACGACGTGCCGTCTACCCCATAATTCTGCAAGGAACCTATGCAGGACCATAATATCTGAAAAGTATGTTGAATAGCAGAATCTCAAAGGCTTCGGATTCCGGTTATGAAGTCTACGGATTTTGGGCTTAAGTCGGGCGATCATCTTGGTAGCAAGTACAGGTAATCGTATGAAGCCCTCCCTTCACTCAGCTTATGGCCAGTCTGAATGCAGGAGAGCTGCGTCCAATGAAGGACAGTGGCCACCTCTAGCAGGGGGCAAGTCTAATCTCCAGAACCCTAGCCCTACTTGGAGGGTCAGGGGGACTTAGTAAGTGGGTTGATAATGGGGATAACTAGGGTTACTATATGGATTATAGGGGTTATTAACCTACTTACTAAGTCTCCCTGACCCTCCAAGTATTCGAAGTCAACGACTGCATCCTATGCCATGTTTGTTTTGCTGCAGGATCGTTCGGTGTCATGTTCTCCCACAGATACCATCACTCTGTTTTCGACTTAGCGATCGTCGAGAGTTGTGTCATGGACGATCAGCAAGCACCCATTGGTTAAATCAACCTGCACAAAGTAGGTTGAAAAGGTGCTTTGAAAACTTTATAAAAGGAACAAACAGCTCTCAATCCCGGCAGTCCATCTACTCACGCGACTCTACACTACGACTTGTATCTAGGCCTTCTGCACCATGCAGCTGCTGATAGAGAACTACCAAGTCTTGCCTGCTGAGGACAGCGTCCCATGTAGGTTGGTCTAGGGTTTAGGTAACGGAAATGAATCCCGGATCTTGCTAGTCCCAGGAAACATCTGCACTAAATGCCCTACCATTGTTGAATCACATGTCGTTGCCTCACAGGCTTGAAGAGAGAGCTAAAACCCTCTGGAAACCTGAACCCTAAATCCCAGGTCCCCAAAACCCAAGACGCTAAGCCCTCAGGCCTAAACCCCAGGTCCCAAACTCCCAGACTCCTAAATCCTAAGCCCTAAGCCTTAAGCCCTAAATCCCAGGCTCCCAAACTTCTAAAAACCTAAGCCCTAAAAAACTCCCAAACCATAAACCCTAAACCCCAAATCAATCCCAAACCCCTCAAACCAATTCCCAAATTTGCACCTTGGCTTGGAAGTCCGAAACTTGATCCCTAAACACCAAGACCTCCTCTCCTTCAAACTGACTGGAACCCAGTTTAGGTTTTAGGGTTTAGGATTTAAGGTCTAGGATTTAGGGGTTAGGTTGTTGGACGCAGGATTTAGGGTTTAGGGTTTAGGGCTTAGGCAGAAGCCATGGAACTTAGGTTGGGACCCCATCCACTAACAGTGACCACAAGAGGCAATGGTTACCATATTGGGGCCCCCATATATTCCTAGTATACCACTATTACTGGGTGGGCGCCTTACCCAAGATGGAGCCCAGTAAGCAATACCCCCTTTAAACAAGGTAGTCTTCGAAACAGCCTCTTTGGGCAGGAAGCCTAAACCCTAAACCCTAAGCCCTAACCCCCTAAACCCTAAACCCCAAACCCTAGAACCTAAACCCTAAACCCCCAAGCCCTAAACCCCCAAACCCTAAACCCTAAACAGCCCACAGAAACAGCCTCAGATCGATTGAGCCTTCCACAAGGCCGAAGAGCTCCTTCCAGAACATTGCTTGGGGCCCTGAAGCTTATTGTAGACCCATGGGCTTAGGGTTGCAGGGTTTAAGGGTTTTAGGGTTAAGGGTTTAGGGTTTAGGGATATATTGGGATAATGGAAAAGAAAATGGAAACTACTATTTAGGATTTAATGTAGACCCATGATTAATAATCCCCCCCTTTGAAGGGCCTTAATATAGGGATCCCTATTATAAATTATAATCCCTATTAAGGGGAGGGGGTTTATTAATCAGGGGTCTACATTAGGGCTTAGGGGGCTTGGGGCTTAGGGTTTAGGGTTTAGGGCTTAGGGGGTGTAGGGTTTAGGGTGTAGGGTTTAGGGCTTAGAGCTTAGGGCTTAGGGGGCTTAGGGTTTAAGGCCCAGGGCTGGGGCTGAGGGCTTAGGGTTTTTAGGGTTTAGGGTTTAGTCTCGGGTCCAGGGTTTGGGGTTCAGGGTTCATTTAGGGCTTCGGGTAGCATGAGATCACAGTAGGACCCCCAGTAAATCAGAGGTGTTTTGGTGCACCCTACGCCCTGAACCTGCAATCCTGCACCAAATTTCTTAATACCTAGGGCTAACCTAAACCCAAACCCTAGGCCCCACAAAAACTCCAAACTCAATCCTAAACCCACAACTAACCCAAACCCAGAAACAGGGCCCAGCCATCTCCTTGGCACGCCCCCGAACGGCGTCGCGGGCCGCGCCGCCTGTGAATTCAGGGTTTAGGGCTAAGGGGTTTAGGGTTTAGGGTTTTTGGTTTAGGGCTAAGGGCATAGGATAACAGAATAGTGGAGAATCCCATGGAAAAGAAAATGGAAAGTGGAATGGAAACTGTAGGTTGATTGGGTTTAGGGTCTATCTTGCTGGATGTCAGTAGTAGGGAGTGGAAGAATGGAAAGGAACATGGAAACCACTATCCGCGGCATAGTGCTTTTGATCTTATGGAATGGAAGAGAGCGTAAAAACTAGTTGATGATTTGGGTGTTGTACGGGCTACTAGAGGGATCCATTCCTCCATGTCCCTACTAATGCACAAAGAATAGTGGATGGGAGCGTTGGGGATTCGGAATTGCTGTGGCAAGGCTAGGGAGTTGTGCTGCCTGATAGCAAACGGATTCTGTTAAAAGGATGTGGGGACAAGGGCCTCTTGGAGGTAATTTCCAAAAATGGGGTATCCAAATACAGACCCCCAAAACCCTAAACCCTGAACCCAATCTTACGGTTTGTGGAGGTTGGCATGGATGCACCTTTCGGGCTGGAAGGTCTGCCTTGTAACAGTCCTGTAACGATATGAGCTATAGTCTTAACAAACTTAAGGGGGTTATATATAGGGGATTATATAGGGTTATACACAGATCATATAGGGTTTTGGGTTTGGGTATATGGAGCATTATATAGGTGAGCATTATAGGGGTTGTGAAGGGGGATACAAGGAGTTTAGGCTATAACCCCTGTAAACACGAAAGACCCTGACCGGGTTTAGGGTTTAGGCTTTAGAGTTTAGAGTTTAGGGATCATCCGAAGATGATGGTCCCTGCAACCTCCACGCACCCAAACTAACATGGAACTCCAACAGGGTCCTTGGAATGACGACTGTCCACTTCAAACCCTAAACCCTGAACCCTAGACTCTAAACCCTGAA
>CAJNIZ010046901.1:20892-38325 GCA_905231905.1 Symbiodinium pilosum | reverse complement strand
GTAACGCACAGGTTACATCTCAATGACCCCATCACCAAACCCAATGGAAACCTCCAAACCCGGGCCCCCGCAACCCTTCCGCCCCGCGGCGCACAAACTCGCAACTTTGTCGCAAAACGCGACGCTGTACGCGCTGGCTTGCGTAGTGGCGGAGCCTTTAAGGGTTCGGTGTTTGTGCCGGTGGTTACAACGGAGACCAAGCTGTCTGAGAGCAGGCACATTGGTAATGATTCTCGCGATTTTGCGAAAAAGTTGTTTATACCTACACCAGTCAAAAAGAACTTCAAGAGCCCCCAGCTGGATCAGTTTCTGCCATGGCGGCAAAGCCCTCATGAAGCCAAACCCAGGCTGTTCTCCTGCAAATGCATGTCCAACACAAATCTGCAGCAGCGCTAACAGCAACATTTGGCTCGCACGCAAATTGCCCAGAAGAGTAACGAGATCCAGAATATCGTACCCCCACGGCAACTGCAAGTTTCTAAGTTTAGACGTCCTGGCTAACGAAAACGTGGTCTAGGGCGGAGCCCGCCAAAGGAACCGCACCCCTCCCCTACGAATCAAACGCATCAAACCAGAACACAACTCACCATCCCTAAGATCCAAACCATCTTTAAGCTCAACAGGAGGCAAAACGGAAAACCCCTTACGAGCCCAAGCAGCACTCATGCGTTTGTACCCTGCGTAAAGTTCAAGGAAGTCAAACACAGGGTCCGCAAGTTGGCACGGAAGGGCAGCCTCGGGCCTCCAGCCTCGAGAAAGCTGCAAGGTGACGTAATCACCCTCAAAAGAGATGTACTGGCCCTCAGGGGCCACATCATCTTCATTGCGCACGGCTTCCGCATCAGAAAGCCAATTTTCAACCTCTTCTTCATCCCAGCCGCTGCCTTTCAAAGTAGCTGAGAGTGAAGTCAAAAGAAGCATTCTATACCCCTGCTTCTCCCCTCTACGCCACAACTCCCTACAAACCTCACGACCGACCCTAGTCCTACAAACCCCAGCCCCAGAGGGCGAAGCATCAACGCAGTAAATGAAATCATCAGGTATCGCCCGAAGGTCCGTAACACAAAGGGGAGCTAAGCAGGCAAGAACCAAAAGCTCGTTTCTAGCTCCCCTGGAAAGACGGAAGGGGTCTCCAACCCCTTCCGGAGGAGCCTCATGATACAGATCAAAGGCAAAACTCAGCAAGGGTCGCCGGAACTGAGTACAGTAGCCCCACAGCCCCAAGATCCCCTCCAAGGTCTTCATGTCAATTGGCCCCGGCTCTGCGGCTGAAGCAGTCAAGCACGCCAAGGAAAGCAACCTCCCCCTCATGGGACCAACCAGCCCCCGCTCTCCTTCCAGCTCGACCCCCCCGGCCTTCGCATGCAGACTTCGCCGCACTCTCTTCCCAGGATGAGCTTGAAGCTTTGTGTACTGATAGGTTTTCTCGGCTTGAATCATAATTCCCTCGTAAAATTTACTAGGGGGTTCGGCATCGGGAGGCGATACTTCAACAACTCCTCATCCCTCATGGCCCCAAAAGACTTCAAGAGGTTCGTATGGCTTTCCTGAGCGATGTCAACAGCAGCATGATCCCCCATACCTAAACCCTTAAAACAACACGCCACACGATCCCCTTTGCGAAGCCTTCCTTCTTGCAGGGCCTGCTTATAAGCCTTCAAATGTCTCGCTTCAGACCAGCGAAAGCAAGGTCCCACGGGCGAGCTTTTAGCTCGAGAGGCCTGGTATGCATGGTAAAAATCCTTGATATCGTCAATGGAGACCGCGCACACCCAGTCTTCTTCCAACGGCAGTTGACACAACATCACCCCGTGGGGCAAATCCCTCGAAGCACCCTGAACATGAACCTCCCTAAGATTCCTACGCTTTCGATGCAGGATTTGCCGATCACGGGTAGCATCCTTAGCAACCGCAAACAACTCACAACGGTCTTCAGGGGAAACCTCAGAACTCCTATACACATACAACCGACCCAAAGAATCCCAACGCCCAAAAACCTTAAGAAGTTCTTTCCTCGAGGCGGTCCCCTTGACCCTGATTGGCTCCGGCATCTCCTCAGGTGATTTCAAAAAGGTATTAGGATTCGCATAAATCTGTTGAAAGGTTTCCGACAGGAAAGGAGTCGGAGCTAAGTCAGAAACTTCCTCCGGCGAACTAAGTCGCTCAGCGATTACCGGCAAGGCCTGAGTGGCCGTAAAACTTGAGTCCCGATTGCCTGACTCAAACCCTCTGTGCGGGCTCGAGTAAGGCAGCTGCTCAAAACTTTTTAATTGCTCTCGCAAGTGCTCCAAATGTTGAGCGGTTGCGGGCAGTCGCAATCCGCATCCAGGGTCTTTACTCCCCAGGCAGACTACAGAGTGTGCAAGGGTCCTCAAAAAGCTAACCATATCCTTTTGGGCTTGGCTAAGCGAGGATCCTCTTCTCCCACGCAAAGGTGCCACCTCAACCTGAACTGCCTCAAAGCTCAAACCGCAAACCATAAGGTTAACCCAAAGCTCGACGGCCCTACGATGTTTCCAGCGACAACCTTTGCGAGACCTCCCCGGATCAGTCACTATTTCATGAACCCAGGGGTAAGGAGGGGGACACGGGAAAAGCTCATTAGATTTTCCTAGGCTTGTGAGAGATACTTCAGCTAAAGAAAACGTGCTTCTGAAGTACCGGGCAAGCGGCAGATCTGAATTCTCCAGGGACTGGCAAAACTCCTGCAGCCAAGTCATCGGGTGCACGAGCTCCTCCTGCCCCTGCGAATGCCCAAGCCGGCAACGAAGAAAACGGTGGGGGCGGTTCAACCGCTGGCATCTTTGTCTGGCTTCCCGTCGGACTTTCCGCCCTTGGAATTGCCTTTCCCCAGGTTGCCCCGTTTCTTCGACAGCCACTCCTCCTCCTTGACCTCGTTGATCAGCGCTCCGATTCAAGTCGACTCGGCCAGATGGGTGTAGACGAACTACTTTCGAAGGGCTGGCAAGTCTTGAGTTGCCCAATGACCCCATGGTGGTTCCTCCATGCCGGTGCTACTGTCCAAGACTCGTCGATGAGGAACTGTTCTATGGCAGCCATCATGCGAAGGACCTGCAATCTGGCCTGTTTGGGCCGATTTTCCAGCAGGGACTTGTGTACCTGAGCAAAGCCTTGCAAGCAGAACCCGGCGGTTCGTGACTTCCGCACAGGACAGCTTTTCGCGAACTGCAGAGGGATAGTTGGCACCATCTCCGAGGCTTCGACCGCTTTCAACATGCGAGACTCCATCCGCTCTTGATACGCTTCGGGGGGAGCTTTCATCGCACCCCACAGCCTTTCGACTGCGTTGATCCCCCTTCCGCCTCGACTGCTCGAACTCCAGTCCAGCAGGGAATCCTCGTCGTCCGACTCCGAATCCGCATCCAGAGATGGAAGCCCCGGCAGTTTTTTCTTCTTCTTGACTGCCTTGCCCTGCTGCTGCTGCTGCTGCTGCTGCATCATCTTGAGTAGCGCCATCTTCATCATGTCGTCTACCGACACCTGCTCGTTGTCTACTCCAGGGAGCTCCTCCAAGTCGATGGCCGTCTCCTTGCCGGGCTCGTCGGGGATTCTGCGAGGAGGTCGGTTGACTTGACTGCGAGCTGGATCCAAAGCCGCCTCCATCTGTTGGCGCCTTGCATCATTCCCACTCGGCAATGCGCCTGCGGGCACAGGAGCCGTTGTTTTGACTTGGGACGCTCCGGTCCTGTGGCCCTGATCCAAAACCCTCCCACGCCCTTCCAGTGCTGTTCCATGAAGCTTGAATCTCGGCCAGCAACGAGATGGCTTGCATGGCGGGGTTTTCCGCCTTCCCTGGTGGGTCGGCCTCGCCCTCGGCCGTGAAGTACTCCTCCAGGCGCTCCCCCCTGGACTCCAACCAGGCTTCGATCTCCTGATTGAGCTCGGCAAGGTCCGGGAGGGCATTCACATCGTCCTCGACAAAGCCTCGAATGCGACGTCGGGAACGTGGTGTCCGGAATTCCAGTTGGTTCCGTACCGAAAGAAGCATCTCCACCAGCAGTACTGTAAGCAGGTCCGCCTCCGAACCCTCCTGTCTCCGGATTGTCACTTCTCGGCCTGGCCCAATCATGCTCTCCAAATCGTCCCCCTCGTCGAGGGTTTCCTGAGGAATGGTTCCCCTTGGGATTGCTAGAATCACGCCCTGAGGACAAACGCGGCAAGGCAAGGCCAGGTGGTAGGCGTTCCCAGTAGCCGGCCATTTTAGCAGCAAAAGATCGGTCTCTCCCCCAGCAGCGTTCGCACACTTGAGGCTCAAAATTCTGTGCTCGGCAACTGGCATGTTGCTCCGAGTAAGTAGCTCTCAGCTTCCACCAGTGAGGGGAATCTCCTGGACACAATCCTTGGTCGCCAGGGAGAACTGCGATTTGCGACCTTGCCCTCCTTGACGTACTTGACAGCTGCGTAGAATCGTGCCTGGTGTAGCGAGGCCACTCACCTGACGGGTCGTACAAGATGACGTAAACAGCCGAGGCCAGGGGGAACTTGTCCTGACGACCTGAGAAGGAGCTGTCCAAGGCGGCCTGAGCGTCGGCTTTGCCCCAATCAAAGGCTCGCACCAATCGGCGCTCTGGAGTCCACTCGCCCACAGTAGAGAGGCGACTACGCCGCAGAAGATGAAGAGGCGGCTCGTGCCGCGAGGGGACCAACTCCCCCTTCTCCAAAATCTCCTCGACAACCTCCCACTCACTTGGCCCCGAAGATGCGGAATTTTGATGATCGGAGGGCGCTGCCTCCTGAACAGTCACCACACTTTGTGATGCTTTCCCTCAATGTGTACAGTGGTAGAGCTCTGGCTCATTCACGGTACTGAAGGAGCCGATCACGAGGAATGCTAGGACCCCCCACCATAGGTCCAGGATCTTCCAGGACCGAGTTCACCAGCCAAGCAGCAAGGACTCTACAGCGGGCTGAGATGAGCAATCCAACCAGAAACACAATAAGCCCAACAGCAGATATTCAGACAGGCGAGGCTGGCTATAGCACCAGGACCAGGGCTAGGAGCGGAGCTACTACAGGAATGAGGTCCCTGAGCATTCGAAAAAGCTTCAGAGTCAGGCAATCTTGGACCTATGCACCCCTCCAACAATGCAAGCCATGCCCGTGGACAGATGCGGACAGCCTATATTAATTCTGAAAGATTTAGATTTTCCGTTTCGGGTCTACACGTTCCGCCGACCAGCCGCGCATGCAGCCAAAGAGAGATGAATCCCTACCGCTGGGAGGGGGCAAGGGCCGCAGAGAACTAAAGAGAAAGAAATGATTCGAAATCTCGGGAGATTTTTGATCCTGCGGCTCAAACTCTCCAGCCCAGAATTTCGGCTTTAGTTCTCTCTCTTGGGCTATCTATTGTTTATCTCTCTTGGGCTATCTATTGTGCGCGGCGGATCGGGGGAGCGCATGACAAATGCGGCTATCCCGGCTCTATATGTTCCGCCGAGAAGCCACGCACGCAGCCAAAGAGAGAGGGAAGTCACGCCAAAAACCGCTCCGGGGGAGAAGGGCCGCGCGACCAAAAAATTTCCGAGATATTTACTCGCGTCGTCGGCACCAAAAATCTCGGAGATTTTAGAGCCTCTAGCTTTTCTGAAGGGCTCTAGAATCTCCGAGATTTTAAGAGCCTCTAGGGAGCCCGCAGGAAGTATTTTTGAGGTGAGCCGGAAAGGCTAGGCCGCGCGCGGTTGAAATGGCCGTAAATAGGGAACTCTAAATTACGTCCTTATAATTTGATATCCCGAATCCTGAATAAGTTTCGGTACTTTTAACTTGAGGGCTACAGTACCAGGCTAACAACAACTGAGGAGACTACGTTCTTGGGTGCATTGCCATATCTATCAAATTGCTCCTCCCAAATTGCTCCTCCAAGAAATATTCCTGAAGGGACGGATTTATAGATTGAAATCCAAGGATTTGGAGAGACGTCTCGTCTCAGATTCTAACGATTTTTCCAAATCAATCTAAGTGGGCTCGCTTCTATCATTCATTTTATGCGTACCCATACTACACCACGGACATATGCACTTAAACCCGAATCGTGAGGTGGTTCTGCTTCCCTGGTAGACAGAGCTGAGGGCTCTATTCCCTTGATATATCATGAAGCGTTAGGCAATAGTTACTTATCTTATAGGAGAATATCATCAGGTCACTCTGTAAGATTCGAATATAGCAAATGATCTCCTTGCTAGCCACGGGTATTTTTATCGGCTAACCTATAGATTCTAAAAGATTTTAGCTTTCCGTCTCGGATCTATATAGTCCGCCGATCTACTACACAGATTACCAAAGAGATCTCCGTTGGGCCAATTATTACGTGGTAACTCAGGAGAACGTAGAATCTATTCAAATTCCCGTAGAAAGACGCGGACGACTTTTTTCTGAAAGATTTAGATTTTCTATTTCGGGTCTATACGTTCTCCCGACCATTCGCGTATATATCCAAAGAGATGCGAATCCCACGGACATCGCTGAGAGGGATGAGGGCCATAGATATGCTTCGAAATCTAGAGAGATTTTTTGATCCTATAACCCAAATTCTCCAGCCCTGAACTTCCGGTTTATTTATCTCTCTCTTCGGCTATCTATTATACGGGGACGCATGACAAATACGGTTATGCCGGGTCTATACTTTCTGCCGAGAAACCCTATACGCATCTAAAAAGAAAGAGAAATCACGTGAAAATCCAATCAATAGAAGCGTGAAGCGATCAAAAATCTCCGAGATTTTTAGTCGTATCGCCTATCTCAAACATCTCAGAAATTTCAGTGCCTCTTTTCTGAAAAGTTCTAGAAGCTCCGAGGATTTTAGAATCTCTAGGGAGCCCATAAGAAGTATTTTAGTTAAACCGGCAAGCCTGCGACGTGCGCAATTAAGATAGCCGCAAATAATCGCGTCAAATCCGTATTTCCAATCGTTATCTAATAGTGAATATATCTAATTTCTCATATTCTTGATCAAAATTGAAATTCCTATTTTCTTTTAGAAAATCAGTATTTCAAGGGATATTAATTCAAATTTCGATCTTCAACATATTCGTAAAATCGTATCCCCAACTTGCCATGATTTTCGTAATGCCCGTATATTATTTTCATATGTCTTCCCCAAATTCGATTGAATCCCGTTGAAGGGACCCGAAAGCCCCATCTCGTTGAACGTTCCTCCCTTTTCTCCAATAATCCAGGAAATCTCCCCCCTTCTAAAGAATCCCAATAAAGCAATATCCTTATTATCTACCAATTTCCATATCATTTTCAATTTTCTTTTCCATTTCATTCTCCATTATAGGGAATATGATAATATGCCACGGTCCTGAGCTGAAAGTTGAGTTCAACTTTGTTTTCACTTTGTGAGTCAAGGGTTGTGATTAAGTTAACTCCAGTCTCAACCTTCAGTGCCAGCTCAGACTTGAGTTCAACCCCAACCTCAACTTCAAACCTCAAGTTCCGAGTTAGAACTAATTTCAAACCGAACCTGAGGTTAGAGTTCGAGTTCTTCGAAAGCTGAAATGAAAAGTTTAGCTTCCAAGCCCAGGTTAGGGTTCAGGTCAACTCCAACCTTGGGATCGAGTGATCCTTAACTTGGGCTAAGAGGGGAGGTTGAGAGAGGAGGGCGGAAGCGGAGAGGGAGAGGGGAAGAGAGGAATCTTGAAGCTTCACGCCCCTTTCAAGGTCTTCAAGGCCACCTCTTTAAATTCCCTTCACAGCTTAGGAGCCTTCTTTGAAGCCTTCGAAGACCTTGAAGTCATCCGCCCGTTAACGAAGTCAAGATAACACTGAAACTAAGTTCGTACACACCTCTTCCGCAAGGTGCACGCTCACTCGACCCGATTGAACACCACATGCTGCGACGTCGACATACTTAGACCAGCTCTCCAGCCCCACAACAGCCATCTCCGTTGCTTCCTTTACCTGCTCCACGTCTCAGAAGATAACAACAAGAACGCCCTGGACCATAGCTAACATCTGCAACTCTAAACCTCAAACTCGAAACCTCAACACCCTAAACCCCCCAAACCCCAAAGCATCACCATGTCCTGCCATTTTCGGCATCGAACTCAAAGCCAAGTTTAGCATGCGAGAAGAAGGCTGGCTTTCCAGCTATCTGGACCTGGCAGGTGGGATTGGGAGTGCAAAGCTTAGTTTTAGGCAGTTCTAGGTATACAATTTCGATGTTCGAGCTTCAAGGTGTCAGTTGTTGGCTGTGAGGCAGGGATGCGCATGAGGGCCCAAATGGGGCTTACAGGGCCTTGGATTTACCATCGGGGCTAAAACCGCCTTGAAAACTCTTGCGCTCGATGCCAAATCATTCTAACATAATGTGTACGCACAAAGATACATTTTCATTCACATGTATATTATACATGTACATAGGGGTGTATTTCTACGTATATATATATATATTTATAAGTATCCATACATATGCACTTGACCTGCAGGCGATGTGTGGAAGAACCCAAGGCTTGACAACCAAAACGAAAGGGCAACAAGCTGCCGGCTTTTGCCCCCTGAGAGTGAAAGTCGACCGGTTTTCCCCCTTGCGCAGCACTGTGATGCACAGTCTGCGCTCTAAGCTCTCTAAGATTCATCTCCTGGTTTGACGCGCTGTCAAGCCTGGAGCCTAGACCCCCTAAGACAGCCTTTGCCGCCCTTGGCCATTAGAGCCGTTGTCGCTTGACATCCCCCTCCTCGGCGAAGGTTGGCGAGAAGCCGACCTTGCGGAAAGCTTCCCAGACCCTTATGCGCTCATACCACTGCTTCTCCATCTCCTTGTCAGCCTCGGACTTCACCGCGGCGTCCCGATTTACGGAGTCTCCCAGGACCGCGGCTAAGATCTCTTTCAGCTTGATCTCTGCAGAGAAATTCACCTTGATTGCCGCGCCTGCTTCGTCCAGCTGCAGCCACTCCGTCTCTGATGGCAAGCCGCCCTGCTGAAAAAGCTGGCTCAGATCTACGGGCTTTCCGAAGGTCCAAGCCGTCATGATGTGGGATCTGACGGTGGAAGTTTGAATTGGCCGGCCAGATGCTGGTTTCAGAGCAATGCTCTCTAGAGACTCCCCTTGACAGAAGCGATCATAGGACTGCTCCCAGGGAGGCTTCGTGCCACCCTTGCCAGGCTTGTAGATGGCTCCTGGCCACTTCTTGGGTGGAGTTACCAGGCCAGACGGAAGCTGCATCCGGGCCCTCTGTCTGACGGGGGACGGGATCCCTTGAACCTCCTGTGCTCCCTGCTGAGCAACCTGCTTCAAAGGGAGATCTTTGTCTGAACCCTCCTCCTGCGGTTTGGCCTCAGCGATCAGGGCCGCTAAGGACTCGGCACCGGTGATGCGCACGCCTGCACTCCTCACACCTTCCAGGGTGGTGGGCTGCACGTAAGTAAGGGCTACGGCGGCCTGCTCAGAGAGGACGGCGGCAGGCGCCAGGCGCAAGCGCACGGCTGCTTCGTCTCGCCACTTCAAGATCTTGCGTCGGAGCTCCTCACTTGGCTCAACATCTTAACTATCCAAAACCCGCTGCTCTACAGTAATGCCGCACCTTCAACCCCTAATCTGAAGAAGGGTTGAACCTCGCCTCGTGCTGCTCAGCCTTGCGCACAAGCTCAGCCTTTCCGCTGTCCTTCCAACGCGGCAGCTTGACTTTTGCTTTTGATTGCGGATATCACTATGGTCAGATTGCAACTGCGGTGATACCTGTGGTGACAAGAAAAGGCAAAATCATGTACTTTTTAGCCCACGAACCTTCCAGTGCTGGAGCTTCCGTATGTACCAGACCACAGGGCTGTTCTCCTCCAAGGCCTCCTCAGGCATTTTCTGAGCATCCAACCCAAAGCGGGCCTCAACTGCAAACACCTCTCCCATTCTCGGCTTGAAAGTTATGGCGGTTAGGGTTGGGGCCCAAACTCCGAAAAAACAAAAGCCATCCTCTTCACGGAGACCAGGAGGCGACCTCCTTCCGCCGCTCTTGGAGCTTTCGCTCCTCCTCCTCTTCGAGCTGCTGCAATGCAAGGGAGACAGGGAGCATCACCGGAACCTTTGTCTTCAGGGCCGCCTGACCGGAGTCCGTCAAGCTGTAGACCTCAAGGAGTGCATTTGTCACAGCAATTATGCCACTGAGAGTTCTGTCACTTCCCTGGACCCCTGGTAGACATTATAGTTTCAGCTGGTTATTCGGATTATAGAAAGCTGAAATTTGAAACACACCCAGGGAGCTTGCAGACGTTTTCAAGATTTTCAAGTTGGTGTCATGCCCCACCTCGAAGCTCGAGCAGAACTGGCGTGAGGTCGTCACGGTCCAATGCCGCAAGTGCCCAGCCTCGCAAAGGGAGATGATCAGCTCTCTGACAACCTTCTCCTTCCTCATCTTTGGTGGCAGCGCCTGGCGCATCTCCTGGATCTCCTTCTGGGCTGCCCCCACAGACGCTGCGATGCTCATGAGCTTTTCAGGCTTCCAGGATCCGTTGATGATCGTGAGCAGCTGCGTGACTGGCTGGGGGAAGCGCTGCGAGGCAGCCACAGCGAGCAAGATCGGCGCCACTGCCGCGCGGAAGTCTCGAGTGGAGCCTGCACCTGCAGAACCCGCACGATCCGTACGTGAAGCAGAGGCCTGGCACCAATCACAAGTTCCGCAGTTGCCGGAGGGAAAGGCCGGCTCCTCACCGAAATACTCCAGGAGCCAGCGCCGGCGGCATGCGCTTGTGCTGGCAAAGGCACGCAGCCGCTGTGTGGAGTTCTGTACGATTTTGCTCTGCTCTTGGCTAAGGCCCTTCAGATAAAACTCTGAGCTGTAGGTTTGAAAGTCATGGTCGGCAGAGATCAGCTCGCAAACGGCTTCAAAGCCATCGCGGCCAGCACGGCCGATTTGCTGGAAGTACTCCTCCACCGTTTTTGGGGGACCGTAGTGAATGATGCCCCTCACGTCCGGCTTGTCAATTCCCATCCCAAACCTGGGTCAACACATGCTCGCAAGATGCTCTCTGCACTGACCTATATGGCCAACCTCCATGGCTTCGACCGCTGCTTTCGTTGGCGTTGAACGCGGAAAACTGCAGTTTCAGGAAGTTTTTGTTGTACCCAGAACGGAGAGAGGACGCACAAAAAGGCAGCGCGCACAGGCTGAAAAAGGGAGGATGTCGATGTGAATCCAACAGAACGTGAGGTGGGAACAGAGAGAGGAGGGGAGAGACCAAAAGACAGGGAGTGATCGACAGGCGGAGCCAAGACAGGCCACTCAAGAGAACGGAAGCCTTGCAACCCTTGCAGCATTCTTCTTTTTCAAAGGCGTCTCAGCGTCTTGCTTAATTTCAATGTGCGCTGGGCTTCTACCATGTAGTTGTTCTTTAGAGTCTCGAGGGTCTTAGGGCCGAAGAAGGGGACTCAGCTCCAGGGCATGTTCTCAAAGACGACCTGCAGGAGCGTGATTGGGTTGCGGCCGGAAGGCGCCACAGTAGCAACAATGACCGGGATCTGGCCGTTCAGGAACGACACGTGGGCCTAGTTCCAGGGTACAGACGCCTAAACCCAGGTTTCAGCCCCACAGCCTAGACTGGACCTTAAAGCGCAAACCGCAAGCTGTCATTACCTTGCACCCCTACACGACATTCCCAGCTGCCCCTTGTGCCTCCTCACGCTCGGCTAGAGACAAACTGCCGTGGTAGGCGGCCACCTTGAGACCAGCATTCTGGAGAAAGCTGGCAAGCGCTTCGGTCTCGCTTTGCGTCATGACGTACCTCATTCTTCTTGCTTCCGCTGCAGCGTTCCATGTCTCTCTCCTCCTCGCCTTTTTCTTCTTCTCACCGCTCTGCCTTCCCTCCGAACATCGCTGTCTCTCGCTGTCGCTGTCTCTGTCTCGCATTCTCCCCCCTGACTCTCATCGAGGATACCGGGATTGTTCATTCACATGTATTCATTCTTCTCTTCTTTCAACAGGTTATTGCTCGCTGAAAGCGGCTGCTCCGAGCCAGGCACGAAAAGGGCTTCGAAAAAATAGGAAAAGCAGCCGTTGATTCATATACTTCTCAATTGCTTTCCTCTGACTTACACTCCATTCCATGCGCTTGGCACCCGCTTCCCTTGGTCACTCCTTTGCATCCATTTGTTTGCTCCGCCAGCCAATGCTACCGTCCATTCACTTCATTAGCCATCCCATGAATTCTTTCGGTAATGTTTTTTCCATCCGATCTGTGACATCTTGGCTGCATTCACGCATTCACGTGTTTGCAAGTGTGCACATCATCTGTTATGTATCTAGAATGCACTTCTACACTCCACATGTACGTGTCAACTTACACCGTAGAATGCTTCAATGACATATCTGCATTTGCTAGTCTCGTTGCCGGATGATTGATATGTCTTGGTCATTGCGCCAAAGCACTGCTCGTGGATTCAGCTTCCTATCGGTGCTTCCTGCGGATTTATCTCACCAAGCACATCATCTGATATGTGCTTACGCAAACACTTGTTAATTCTCAAGTATGGGCATTGGATTGCACTCCCTGTGCAGCTCATGATGCTCTGAGCTTTGCCGGTTTGGAAGCGGGTGAAGCTGCTTAGCCGCGTCTGTCATTTCTTCATGCATTCCGCTCGCCGCTCGTTCCAGGCATCAACTCCGTTCGGTCTTGTACCTCACTTGAAAAATTCAGTCATGCAGGCTTTCATTTGACGGCTCCTTCGTTCAAAATTGCCCAATTGCATTGTTCCCCCGCTCGCTTGTTCATGCGTCAGCTTACCATTCTCTGTTCTGAAATTCAATGATTTGCCAGTACATTCTCCGTTGCTTACTTAACTTTTCATAGAGTGCGCCAAACAGCTGCAAGTTCGGACCTGTCTTACTGGCGTTGTCCTCTCCACTTTTGGGATGACATGAGCCTAGCTGCACGATGGTGCTGCCTTTCATAGCCGTGATGTCTTGAGCAATCTTGCGATAGTCGGCCGCCTTTCCGCAACCCGGAAACGTATGGAACCAGAACATCATAATCAGGTTTGATAGATGCTGAGGTAAGACAGATGGATAGACATGAACAACACGTGTGTTTAGGTAAGTAGATCAAGCCCAGCATATACATATCTCTCTGGAGACACCAAACCCAAGTACTTACTGTATATGAAATATGGGAAGATATTATACACCGATTTTATGAGGGTTATTATCCCTACTAAGAACCAGTAAGTATCATGAAAGAACGTGTGTCCTTGGAGGTTTTCCGTGTGCAGCGGATCTGCAGGTTGGGGCGGTCGAAAGAGCTGTGGGAGAGCAGCGCCTAGTGGAAGTGGAGTAACTGGAACCTTTAAAGGGGTTATCTAGAGGTTATCTAGAGATTTTGTAAGGGTTGGGATATGCGGTATTTTGGGTTTAGGGTTTAACATGGCTTGGAGAGCTCAGGGTCCAGAGTTTAGGCGGAAGGAAATGGACTTGAAACTATGAAACCTCGATTTGAGCTATGGTCTAAACTCCTAGTATCCCCATTGATAACACCTCTTCTACTCGCCTGCGTGATGCCCTATATAACCCCCTTAAGGAATTTAGACTATAGCTTATTTGAGGTTCAGGGAGCAACGCCTCTCGAAGCTGCAACTGCTGCACGATATCCTTGGCCCAGTCACAAGGAGTCTTCGCATATAGGAAAGCAAAGCAGGAAGGAGTTGGGGATCAGGATTCGTGGCTTTTGGTCTCTTGAGAAACTGAAAAGGGAAGTGCTCTTCACACACAAGGGTCCTCCCGGACCCGGGGCGATGCGGTGGCTGTGAGCGCCATGAGTGGTAGATCGGGCAACTCTTCGCGCAATGCCCGGAGGCTGCGGTAGCTTGGGCGGAAGTTGTGCCCCCACTCAGAGATGCAATGGGCCTCATCAATGGCCACCAGCATATTCGGGATGCTCCGCAGCCGTGAGAGGAAGTTGGAGGACGTGAGTTTCTCCGGCGTCACGTAGACCAAGCAATACTCCCCGGCCAGTGCGGCGGCCTCCGCGTGCGGGTCCAGTTGGGCCGAGCCCAGGAAGACGGCGCGGAGGCGGCGGGAGGAGCCCTCAGCACCCACAGTCCTGGTTTGAAAGCCAGTGGAAAAACAAACAGTCAAAGCTGGTGAGCTCAGCTTGGACTAATCCGAGAGGCGCATTGAAGCGGTGGACCTGGTCCTGCATCAAAGAGATCAGCGGGGAGACCACCAGGACGGTTTTTCCCAAAACCGCAGGCAGCTGGTAGCACAGCGACTTCCCTGCACCCGTCGTCCAGAAGACCCCAACATCCCGACCTCTCAAGATCGCCTGGACCACCTGGCGGCGAGGGAAGTTTGCCAGTACTATCTTAAATCTATTGTTGGCTTTGTTCCCATGACTACTATTACTGCTGATTTACAGCGGGTATGGATGATCCGCTGCATAATGTGGTGCTCAACTCAGCTCCCAGGGATAGAACAATCTTTAAAAGAGCTTATTGCTCTTATTACTGAAGGCGGTTGGAAATGGTTGGAAGATGTTGGAAGTAGGGAAGTTTGGCTTGGCCAGCCCTTGGGAGACATGCCTCAAGCTGGTTGCCGCGGAAGGCTGCGTGGCCAAAGTACTCCTTCAGAGCAGTTTCGAGGCCATCTGACGCGGTGCCCTCCATCCTTCTACCGTTTCCTTGGGCTCGTGCTTCTATCAGAGCCCATCTGCTGCAGCGCAGAGGTGCTGTCAGGATGTTGCATTCAAAGTGATAATGGCGAGCACCATGTAAGCCTACATTTCTCAGGGAAGGTGATACTACAAGATACTGCTGCATGTCGGTTTTCTGCCGCGTGGACGGACAGGGATTGCTTAGTGGAACAAATAAGATAGCCTCGGCCGATCTTGGAGACGACCTGACAGCACATCACTCCAAGAGGTAGCGATTGACGATTCCATGTCATCCAAGAACCGAACAGCGCCTTGCATGCCAAGGGACTGCCCAGCTATTCATGAACTCAAGTATCAAGTTCAGCTAGCTCCCGTGGTTTGTACATGTCAAGCTTGACTTTGCGCTGACTTCAGCGCAGCGAAAGCTGGGAAGGTAGCCGTTGGATGGACTGCTCGACTTGGCTGGTATTCAAACCATCTGAGGTCCCCGCATGTCCTCGAGCACTGATGATGCTGTCAAGGTCAAACTCAACCTGTGCTACACGACCGCGTACATAAGTTGGAGCAACAATGAAATGCCCTTGTGAGCTCGGTGAGACAATGCTAGAAACATGTGGCAGTTTCTATATATGTAGGGGGGGTCCCAATATAGATCTCAACAGACTACAATCCTCATTGTTGGGCACCCCCAAAAGTATGCCTTTTTGGGGAAACTTCCATATGTCGTCCAGTGGAGCTGCTTTGAGGTGGTGCCGGATATTAAGGTATAGAATGTAGGGAGCGCGACTTGAAGAAATGGGTGACGCAAAGCAAGCAAGATTTCTTGATGCAGTCGTTATGAAAGATCGAGAGAATAGCAACGTGAGAACGAGACATTACAGTAGTAGTGATGAATCAAGCACGGTCGGATGATGTAAAATCAAGCAAAGCTGAATGCTCTCAGAGCGCATTCACGGATGCTTAGGACACCAAGCCTTCTACAAACAGAATTACTCGGCACAGCACGAACACCAAAGAGCCACCCGACAGGCAGAATGGGGCCACTAGACCGTCTGTTCTTGAAGCTCTCTCGCATGCGCTTGGGCTTATTCGCCTTGACGCGTCATCTCAGCGTCCACCTGAAAGGAAGCGGCGGCCACACAGGCCCAGCAGGTCAGCCTCCAGTGCAGATGGCCCCGCAAACCCGGAACAGTTCGCGGCTTCTAAGATACGATTTGCAATGATATGTGCGCTTGCTAGCAATGCCTAGCAAGCTTTGCAGCTCAAGGCTTTGGCAAAACAGTGTGAGCACCTGCTCCCAACCTTCAGGTCGCCCAAGTCTGCCATGGCTACCGAGGACAACTCACAGCCCTCCCCTTTACCCTGAAGTACCTGTGATGGCGCATACTTGTACTGAGCCCTGTTGCCTGTGAATGTTGATGCAATAGTGGAAGGCCTCTTGCACGATGCTCTTCAAAACTGTATGTAGAGGCATGGTCTGCATTCAGTATCCGTACTGGCTCCAGAACTGTAGCCGAGGCGACTCAAACATCTTTTCCATCCCAGGGCTTCAGGGTACAGTGCGAGATAGGCCAGAAAACGGAAAACAAAACACAACGTACTACTGGCCCTTCATGACGAGGGTAGAGATGTTTTAAGAATCTGGAATTTGAACAGCTTCTGCATAATCTAGTCTACGCATATGGGTCGCACTAAGTGATCTTGCTGTGCCGCTAGATGGCCAGCCTTGCCACAACTGCTTTGGGTATATCAGAAGGGCTATGAAAAGGAAAATCCTTTCCTCTAAAGGGTCCAGGCGCCACAACTGAAGCCTTCCACAGCAGTCCAACTTTTCTGGCTGTGTGGATTCGAAATTGTTCAATCAAGAGGTCGCAGCAAGTGGAGAGAGTCTACTCCTGGTGGGTTCTCGAGCCTTAGCAAGACTATGCGTGCACAGCAAGAATGGGAAAATCCAAGCAAGCTTGGTTGCAAGCGTTGCCCAACCTGACGTGCGCAGCCTTCGCGCAGAATGCTGACAGTTGAATGCGTGGCCAACACTGCAGCGAGCCTTTATGGCTCGTTGTAAAATGTCCTGCGCGGTTGAACTCTCAACGTCGCTGGCATGGCCTCATGACACTGTCTCGCTTGGCCTTTCGGACATGCCAAGGTATACTTGTGTGTGGTTGACGCCAGGTGCCCACACTGCAAAGGCGCAGTCTTTGGAGCTGGCCTCAAAGGAAGAGGGGGTGCAGGCTATACAAGTTCATGAGCTAGGTGAGCAGCAACTAGCGGACACGAGCGGTTTTCAAAAAAAACAATTCTGCGATTTTGGAGGCCCCGGGTGTCCTGAAAAAAAATAAACTGCAAACAAAGAAAAAAGGTGTCCCCTGTACGCAAAGTAGAGGGAGTCGGAATGGGAATGATTGTTCAGGTAGCCCCCGCTGCGCCAAAAAAACCCTCACCCCCCCCCCCAGTAATGGTACCCTGGTATTGCCAACAGAAAACGGTATTGTATTGGGATTTGGGAGACTTGATACTAGAGCAGCCAATGATTTATTATCTATGCAGGGACCGAAATGCATCATCCGGATCCCACATAATTTTGACGACTCAAAATGCCTGCCATCTGTTTAAGGGGGAGACTATGCATATTGAGGGTTTGTATATGTAAGGTTTATATGATGCACCGATTGAAAAAAGGTTTCTTGGGCATCCTGACCCTAAACCGAAAAGCGACCCTAAATCCCTGACTCCCCTGACCTTAGACCCTAAACCCTTGACCCTAAGCCCTAAAACCTAGGACTGAGCTCAGTGCCTGAGCCTGAACAAATGTACCTTAAACCCTATAAGTAGACAGA